>JAXCLQ010017242.1:0-35186 GCA_035584115.1 Cedrela odorata | reverse complement strand
TTTCTTAAAATTCTAACACTTGATACTTTAACAAGTATATTTACAATCCTAGCTATGAGTTCTACAAAAGAAATTGCGGGTGTCACAATCTGCTACTACATTAGCTTTCTCTGGATGGTACTCAATAACCAAGTCATAATATTCAATTAACTCAAGTCATCTCTTCTATCTCAAATTTAACTCTCGCTGTGTAAGGAGATACTTCAAGCTCTTATGGTCTGTGAAGATTTGACACTGTTTTTCATACAAGTAGTGTCTCTAAATCTTCAACGCGAAGACAACTACTACTAATTCCAATTCATGGGTAGGGTAATTAACATCTTACTTCTTTAGCTATCAAGAAGCATAAGCAATCATCTTCCCATTTTGTATCAGTACACATCCAAGTCCTTGTTTAGAAGCATCACTATATACAACATACCCACCTCTGGGTGTAAGAAATGTTAAAATCGGAGCAGAGGTAAGTCGATCTTTCAATGTTTGGAAACTCTGTTCACACTACTCATCCCATTCAAACTTCACTTCTTTTCTTGTTAGTCGTGTCAACAGGGTTACCAATAAGGAGAAACCTTCCATAAACCTACAATAGTATCCTGCCAATCCTAGGAAACTTCTATTCTCTATGACATTCTTTAGCCTTTCTCATTACACTATTGCTTTGATCTTACGAGGATCAACAAAAATTCTCTTCTTTGAGATCACGTGTCCCAAGAATACTACCTCCCAAAGCCAAAATTCACATTTTAAAAAATTGACATATAATTCCCTTTCTCTCAGAGTCTATAATACAATTCTTAAGTGCTGGGCATGTTCTTTCTTAGTTCTTGAATGTACCAAGATATCATCTATGAAAACGATCACAAATTTGTCAATTCTATTCATGATATCCATGAATGCAGCTAGGGCATAAGTTAACCCAAACGGTATTATAAGGAACTCATAATGCCCATAACGAGTTCGGAAAGCTATTTTGAGTACATCACTCTCTCGAATTCGTAACTGTTAATAACCTGACCTTAAATCAATCATTGAAAATATACTAGTGTTGGAGATATGCCCTAGAATCAATCATGTCATACAGTTTAGGGATATCATCCTTATGTATATATAATTCTGTAATTAATTGTAAACTTGTTTACGATTAATGAAACGGCTTTCATATCATTTTGCATGTATAGTTGCTAATATATACAGTATATATAAAATGCAGAATGAGATCCCGTGATATTTTATGATGTCAAGACTCTATCTGTAAAGAGTTATAGATATGAGTACAGAGTTTTAATTTGAATACGTCTGTATTTGTTCCTGGTTGAGGTGATGTTATATAGGACTATGACATTGCATGACTGGTATGTTTAATACTGCTAAGGATTAGTATTGAAAATTAATAGTTGGGTGACGAGTTTCATGTCATAAGAGCATAAACATGATAATGCATTGGAGAACGTGACAAAACAATCATATGGGTGATTATCCACAGTCAATGATGCGTCACACAGCGGTACTAGTGTACCACTAGTCCTTTAACCTGAGGTGTCACTGCCCTTGCACTAAAGCATATCGTTCACTTGAGTATATCGTACCGGGCTAACCACGTCTGGAGAAAGAAGTTGCTGGCAATGTGTTTAGGTGTATGAGGACAGGTGATAGCCAAGATGGAATCTGCTGGCTTAGATGTTGGACCTTGAGATCCTAGGTGGAACTGTCATACGTGAGAATAAAGTCTTTAGCCAAAGCATGTATATTTAGAAAGGTGTTTTGCAGATATATGAATCCTATATATGATTGAGGTTCAGATCCTATGATTGAGTTAGGGGTTTGACGATACCATAACCTGCACTCGATTGGGAGTCGACAGCAGATGGACTTTACTATATGCACATACGACTATATAGATTCATTAGTGTCTGGGGATCATGACGTCTTGCTAGAGATCAGTCATGATCATTAAGAACTTTAGATACAAAGAGTTGTACCAAAGTGATACGAAGGAGTTCGTATCCACCCATGTCCAGCTCATAGTGAACCTAAGGATCACACACATAAGTCAGTTACTTGATAATGATGGCATTTGCTATTATACAATAATCATTAATTGGTTAATAATGTTGTTCCGATACTTTGATCGGGTTGCAATTTAATTCTTTATTGTAAAGAATATATTTTTCAGTAAAGATGAGCTAATACTCGTAAGCATAGGAAATATTTCAGTTAATTATGAGATAACGTAAATATGATTTACAGATATTTTGATATTGTTATATATTGATATAATACTTTAATATTGATTAAAGTAATATTAAAATATCAATATATATTTAATATAATAATCATTATATATATATTATTATAGTAATAATATATGTATAAGATATTTACATATATATTGAATACATGAATATATTATTAGTGTAATAATATAATATATATGTGTGTGTATATATATATATATATATATGAATATCTAATACTCTTTCTCTCTCAATATATATTAATTG
Organism: Cedrela odorata; assembly: GCA_035584115.1. Classification (NCBI taxonomy): domain Eukaryota; kingdom Viridiplantae; phylum Streptophyta; class Magnoliopsida; order Sapindales; family Meliaceae; genus Cedrela; species Cedrela odorata. The sequence goes on along the minus strand of JAXCLQ010017242.1, from coordinate 32,685 downwards.
AATTAATATGTATATATAAAATAAACATTGATTAAACATAATCAAAACCACCAACCAAAAGCATGAGTCATGGTTTTACATTTAAGCAATTCGGTGAGCTAGATGGAAGGTAGTGATTTACACTCTGTGGAAGAGATTTGTCAAATTGAATTTAATAAATACAAAGCCTAAGTGTTAAGCTTTGTGTGCCAAGTTAGAACTACATCTCCTAGTTTTGAGAAATTAAGAGAGCATTCTTCTTCATTCTCGTTAGCTTCATTCTAGAGTAGAGTGAGGGCTATGTTTAGTTGTGAACCAAAAATAGGAAGGGAAAAAGAGAGAGGCTAGAGAGAGAAAGCTTGTTTTAGCTTGGTGAAGATAGAACTGAAGCTTGAAGATTCCATAACAAAGTTGGAACCACTATCATCAACACCAACGTGTGGACACCCTACAGAGGCAAGCGAAGAGGTTCATTTGCTGTTTCGGTTTACAAAGGAAAGAAGTAAGACTTCTCAACTTTACATTTATTTGAAAAAGTTTTAAATACCAAAACATACATATGCACATGCCTAGATCCGTGAAAAGCCTTTCCGCACGTCCGTGTGTCAGGCATAGCCTTCCCAACGGTGATCGCGCGCTCGATAACTAATCCCGTGTGTCGCGTTTCTGCTGCGAGTGCGAAACAAAGCATGGTTTTTCACCTTGTTTCCTTCAACCAACACCCTGTAACTGATCGAACAGATCGTCAATCCTCAACAAAGGATACTTGTTTTTGATGGTGACCTAATTCAACTATCGGTAATTTATGCATAACCGTAGGGTCTCATCCTTCTTTTTAATAAACAAGACTGGGGAACCCCATGGTGACATACTTGGTCGAATAAACCCCTTATCAACGAAGTCTTGAAGCTGCACCTTTAATTCTCTAAGTTTAGTAGGTGCCATGCGATATGGGGGTATGGATATAAGTTTAGTACATGGTGCTATCTCAATATTGAAGTCAAATTCTCGCTTTGGTGGTAGCCTTGGCAATTCTTCTAGAAATACGTATAGAAATTCTCGTACTATTGGCAATTGTTCTATCGAATACCCTGAAATTGAGGTATCAATTATGTGTGCCAAGTATGTTGACAACCTTTTCTTATTAATCTCTGTGCTTCCATCGCCAACAGTACATATGTAGGAAGCACATTACATTCTCTCTTCATTACTAACTCTGGTTCACCCGGTCTCCTAAACACTTGTTTAGTAAAACAAGTCACTTAAGCTCGATGCTGAGATAACCAATCTATTTCCAGGATGGCATCAAAATCTTGCATTCTTAAAGGAGTTAAATCAGCTTCTAACTCTATCCCATTTACAATAACAGCTTAACAATTTTTGCCCCAAAAGGGCATGGACTATCAATTCTGGATCTAAGTGAGACAACTCTCTATCAGCATGAGATGCAAATGTATGACTAATAAATGATCTGTTGGACCCCGGATCAATGAGAATATATGTATCTTGGTTAAATATAGTTATAGTACCTGTCACTACTTCCGGATTAATCTAGACATGTTCTTGATTGAGGGCAAATACACGAGTTTAAACTCTGCCTTGATTCGTTTGTGAACTTAATGGTGTTGTGGAAGAACTATCCACTCTTGACCTTCTACTAGTTGGAACTGCAGATTGACCCATTGGCTATTGATGTAACGGGCAGGCAGGATTCTAACGCTACAGGTTCACTGCCAATTTCCATTTGAACTAAACTGGGACAATATTTCTTCATATGCCCTGGCTTCCCATAGTGAAAGCACTTTTTAGGCAATCTACACTGACCATTGTGGTACTTTTTATAGTTTAGACATTTATTATTTCCCTGCGTCTATGCAAAACTCTGCACTAACCCTTAGGTTAATGATGAAAATCGAGATTACTTCTGACTTGGTGGGGAAAATTAAGGATTACTGACAGGACTAGTATCTGATACACCACTAGAAGAGCCACTACTACGACTCTTTTTAAACGATTACCCCACCTGTATACTAATATCTTTTCTCTTCTGGAACATACCTCAAGACTTCCTTTCCCTAATTAATTTTTCTTTATAGTTCTGATTCCCAGTCAAGGACATCATTTCTCTAATTTCAAAGTTTAATCCCTCCTTAAATTTGGCACATAGACTATCTTCGTTGCCAAATTCAAGTATAAATTCTACCAATTCCCTTAATTGAGTTTCATATTCGGTGACTGTTTTCTCTATCTGTTTCAGCCTCAAAAACTCTTGCTTTTTTTTTATTACAATGAAAGGATTATAATACTGATCCTTGAACTCCTACTTGAACTAAACCCAAGTCAAAGGCATGTCAACCTTGCTTAAGTATTTTCCTACCATGTAGCTGCACTATCTTCTAACAACCGAATAGCTATCTTCAATTTAATATCATCCTCTAATCTCATATCGTCCAAATCTTTCTTCACCTTCTTTAACCATCTGTTGGCTATTATTACATCTGTCATACCACTAAATGATACGCTCCCAAGTTGTCTAATCTCTTTTATGAAATTGGAAAGTTTTAGAGCAGATCTAAATGGCTCAACTGCTGTTGGAGCTATAACAGTCCCGGGATACAAGTAGGGATAAGGGTATGGATAGGGATACAGTGTCGGCCTTAGTGGTCCTTGTGTTAGATAAGACCCTTGTGTATTCCAATATGCCATAAAGGCTGCCCAGGCCTCTAGGGTCATCGGATGAGGCATTCTCACTCCTGGTGGCAGATATTAAGGTGGAAGAACCGCATTTCAGAGGGTGGTACAAAAGATGAAGCCTCTTGTTCCGTATCGAGGTCAACCTCTCTATGTGGTCTACCCCTTCCTCTACTAGATCTCGGCGGAATTCTTTACTACAAAAAGAATACACAAGATTGTAACCTAAGTACATTGGTGGTGGTTAATCCTCAAGACTCGACTCACTCATTGTCCATAGGTATGTTTTTCAAAATTCGATTAAAATTAGATAAAACAGTTTTAAAATAATTTTAAACACATTTCCCAAAAATATTTTTCGATACCGGGCTCTGATAGAAATACCACTAAAGTAAAAACTCTTTAAGTAATCCACACATGCCATAGAAATATAGCAAATTCAACATCACCTGAAGATTATAAGTGATCTTAGTGACACGAGCAAAAATATTGGACTGCCACTAGTTATCAGTGCAGCACAATTCAATGAATACCGAGTATATGCTTGCTTATCTGGTGTAGAATATGACGTCAGCAGTGGATATATAGCACGGTGAAGGGAACTTGGTTCCAATGAGCTACACCACAAATTTTAGGCAAGTAATACACAATAATGTCATAAATGAAGCAAATTTGATCAGTTGTCAGATATCAAAACATTCTCCAGAGAGATGATGTATAAAATGTAACTGAAGTAAAAATTTTAACATAGGAATAATATAACAGTAAACAAATAAAATGCACTAGCTAAATCATAACAAGTCTTCTGTTTCCCACCAAAATGGTAAGAACAAAATTAAGGTTAAGGAATAATTCAGGTTACAACAAGGTCTAGTAATCCTAATGGCATGAATGCTGCAAATAAGCCAAAAAAAAAAAAAAAAAAAAAGCCAAACACTTTGCCTAACCAACCATTTAGAAAATGCAACCCATGAAAATTAATTGAATTTCATCCAGTTACATTCCCCAATAGGTCGCTTGCTTGTGAAAAGATATTACAATGACTTCAAATTATGGGCTACAAATAATCACACACCAAATCTCAAGTTGTGTCAGCGTGATAATAAAGAAAGGGGCATAACCAGCTGTGTTCATAAGGACATCATGGTTACAAAACTCCACGTCCTACTCTTAAAATTGCTGCATAACTTTATCCATGATTTTCATATCCCGAACCAAACATGGACAAATAAACTCGTATTGTTATCTGATGATTAAAATTGACTCTCTCAACTGCTCAAAACACCTTAATGTGTGATTATGCTCAGAAATACCTGAAAAGACACTGCAGATAGATTCAATAATCAGGGTGAATGCCTTCTCAATGGAATTGAAGAATAGGATTTCTAAGCAAAGCAAAAACAAAACAAGGCAAACCCTGCAGTTGTGGGCATTGTAGAAATTCAACATCAATCTGAGAAGTAACTGAATTTCCATTCTTGTACCGAACAAGTTTAAAGGCTTCATTGTACTGAGCTGTAAGGATCACTAGCCAATCATGAAGTAAAACCCTGCCCTCCCGAAGTCCTTGCTCAAGTGAGGTTAATATAACCTATTCAATGAACAATGTATTTATCAAAGACTACTTAGACGGATGTTTGATATTAAGAAAGAAGTACCATAGTATTTTGAATAAAACTATAAAAGCAATGACAAAAATCCATCTGACAAATAAACCATTTGCAGCCAAGTACACCATGGCCAGGGATGCGAGAAATCTTGGGTGTCTCATTGTCTCATACTGTTTCTAAATTGGGAAAATGAAAATGGTGTTCAAAATCGTAGAACATGTTTGATAATGTATTCATTCATACAACAATTTTCTAAAACTGAAAAAATGAAAATGAATCTGGCATCATTTTTCAAAATTAGTAAACAGAGTTTCCGGCAGTCTTCTGTAAATAAACTTGTTTATGAAAAAACAAAGATGGTTGAAAACACCAAAATATCGTTTCCTATTATAAAGAGTAAAGGTCAAAAACAGGTAACTTGTTTTGTACAATGCACTTTTGGAAACATGTACCTAACAAATCTTCCAACTTATTTTGTGTTTTCAAAACATTACTAAATGCCACCTCATACTTGGTTCTTATCTTCCCACTCTATCTTCAACAACTGCAGTAAATCTAGTTAAAACATATTATTGCAAATTATGCGTACAAATCTTTCGTTGTCCGCTAAGGTTTTCATGTTCTTTCAGATGCCATTTTTAGAGTTGATACGATAGGTCATGAGAGGGTCAGTATACAAATGGAAAGCCATTATCCTGACAAATATTTCCATGAATTTATGGCAGGGAAATTCTAACAAATATAGTTTCTTGGCTCTCCTAAGATCCTGAGAATAAAATCGTGCAACATTGAGAGAAAAAATGAAAGGAAATTAACATTATTATTTCAGGGCAATTCATCAAACTTCAATTTTGCTCACAATTGTTTAATATTTCTGAAGAATTATTAGAGCCCAGTATCTAAAGGAAGGTCGGAATTCTATTCAAGGCAAATCCTCCTAGTAAATGCTCTTCCACTGATGTCTACCAGTAGAATAAATAACAAAGATAAAACATAAAGATAATCAACTAGCTTAATTTACAAGATGCAATATGAGAGCACAATAGGAGTGACAAAAGGAAATACGAGACTAATTGAAGCTCTCTCTCGCTCTCTCTCAGTTGTTTGAGAGTGGTGGGAGGGAGAAAAATACCTTATGAACAAGTACCGACAAAACTGCTTCAGGTTCAACACTGTCATAAACTTCATTAATATTCTGAGCAGCTGCAAATTGCATGGTCCGTATGCTTAGTCGTTGTTTAAGGGTATGCTTCCCTCTGCATAAACATCACGTCAAGCTAAGACTAAAAGCTCTAAAAGGGATACTAGAATAGCTGCAGGCAAGACGTTATCAATGAAAATTTGATAAATCAAAATGCGGGGCCTAATGGAAGCATTATCTCAAAGACAATTAGACAATTACTAAAGCATATTTGTGCAAACAACAATCTTTAAAAAACTGTGAAGAATCAAAAGTAGACATTATAAGAACCTAAACATGAAAAAGAGCAGAAAGAGCACAATGCAAATACGTACTGTGTTCCACAGTGGACATCATAATTGATCGCAGCAGAACGCAGACCAAAAATTTGATTCTGTCCAAGGGAAATATAAAATGTTAACAGAAACAACACCCTTTAACTCTCAATTTCAATCACAAATTTCCCCACACCTAATCTCTCTTTCTTCTCCTCTATGTACTTCTAATACTGCTTGAAACAAAGACAATCACTGATCCAGAAGCTAGTGTTCCCTACACATTTGAAGAAATGCTTTATATTTGTATATTTCTAGAGGTGGATTCTAGTTGGTTCAAGTAGTAAGGTCTCTTGGGATGATACAACATGTTCAAATCATGCTTACAGTGGGGTTGTGGAGTGAGCAACGTCAGACACAAGGAATCTCTTTATGATAAACAAATCCATTATACAAATTTGTTATCATGGGCAGTTCAAATTTTCAAGTTTTCAAATGCCAATAATGCAATAGCTTTTCAAATGAGGAGAAACTCTGGACTTAATAATCAATATTGCGGGTAGATTATGCATGTCAAGTAGCTTGATCAACATGACAGAACTGTAAAATATTTAGACATACGAGATCCAAGCTTCAACATAATAACTTTTATCTGTAAAAACATATTGATAAATCAGTCAAGAAGAACTTAAGACAATAAAATTATTCTAGTCAAATTTGCAGTTTCAAGCCCATGAATGTATGCAAAGAGTTCATGATTGGACCAGAAATTCCAGCCTTAAGGTTCATTACCATGATTAAAGGAATTAACATCAAGTTCAGTATGGCAAATGGGAATTGGTTGCATATAAGGCTTGACAGAGGTGACCTCCACAAACATAATCAAGCAATATGTAAAAGATTGACATTCACACTATAGATAAAAATAATAAAACATCATATTTGAAACAAGAGGAGCAGCAAGTTTACCAGCTTATTGAAAGCTGTCTATTAAATTAACCATACCTACTTGTAGAACCCAATCCTGCACTTGAAAGTTTCTCAGGCGGCACAACAACTGTATACTGAAATGCAATCAGTAGCATTGGTTGTTCAGATGCATGTCTGCAAGAAAATAATAGGAGAACTTTTATTATCACAATACCTAATCTAAACCAACCATTAAAAATACAAAATTGTTCTGATGTGTGTTAAATACATTAGGTCAAACAAAAATAACAGTCATCATGTATTTGTACTGGAAAATACATTAAGAGTCATAATGATCCCCAAATGTTTCACTGTGACATTTGATACTCACATGTCCTGAGGTAGTGTTGAATCATCTGTACTTGAATAAAGAAACAATGAACCTCCACTTTCAATACTAAGAAACTTCAGGGATGCTAAATCTGTAAACTCATTTGTAATAGCAAATATGTCCACGCAAACACCTGCTTGAACAGGGACAGCAGCCTGTAAAATATATGTCAATGCTACAGTTTCAAGAACACAAGGGTATTGTTCAAATTAACAAAATCCAAATCAAAGTTACCATATCCTTGTAAAATAGTGTCCGTTCAGGAAGTAAACTGCGGTCTGCGTCCTCTCCTTTACTAGCATACTGTTCACCAACCTTCTTGTATCCAGTTGTCCAGCTCCATGATCAGGAGGACCAGATAGAAAGGCAAATACTCTAGCTGCATTTATATTCAACAAAGACAAAAATGTTTATCATGTCATACAAAGAAAAGGTTGAAAATCAACGCAAATCATGCATAAAGTGGGGTATTTGGTAACATAATCTATGCAAAAGTGATATGAGATTCAAGCTAAATTACATACCTAATGCAAATGAGTTTCCATACTCTGATCCAAGGTAATTGAAAAGGGATTTCATTGCCAAACCAAAACCTCGCCCACCCATCAAGGACCATCTAGTGTTTGAGCAGCTCCTACAGTTCTCTCCCATGAAGTTGTTGACCTGTGTTTCAAGCGCAGATGTGATATTGGCTTTAAATTTTTCCACCTGTACCGAAGTTGTCGAATTTAGAACAGTGTTGATATTAAATTACACAGCTTGAGTTTGATCAGTTACTAATGAGCATCCAAAACAATCAAAGCACTTAATAATAAAGATCCTAAATGTCAACTATTCATTGTCTCCAATACTAAAAGACTTTTTCTCCATTTAGCTCTAAATTGGGCAATGGCCACAAAAATACGAAACAAACACAAGGAGGGAGGGAGGAGAGAACTCCCTACCTAACATCCAGGAGCCAAGAATTGTGACAAAGTCATGACATCTTCAAGCTCTACTGGTAGGGTGCCCTCTGTATCCGAGGGAATAAAAACATTATTTACAACCGGTATAGCCCCTTGAACATCATACAGCCCTATTTTATGGCTGAAGGTTGCAAGCCCAAACAGGGAACCAGGCCCAACAACTGCAAAAATGAAAATAAAAGCTCAACCTTCTGAGGAAATGCTCCTGCGTAAAAAAAAGATCAAAATATCATTTTGATCAGGCAATTGTAAACCTTCTAAAGCAGCCTGCAGTGCACTTCTAGTAAGTTTCAAAAATTCTTCTGAAGCTGCAAAGAAATACAAGACAATCAACATATTTATACATACGTAATATTAAACATGTGCTCACACACACAATATGTATGGATATATAAGTTACTGCTCTCACAATAAATAAATATATAAATAATCATATTTTAAAATGAAATATAGGCTCAAGTAAAGAATGTGCAGTGAGAATGAAAGAGACCAGTGTTATTTTTTGTTACATTTATTGCGCACTGCTATGTGCGATAACCCAATGTTGACAAGTATTCTAAAGTTCTTGGCCTAATATTTTCCAATCTCCATTCCAAGTATCACAGTGACACATATTCAGGGTAACTAGTCATTGTTCTAGTGTTTTTCAATGATGTGGAGCATGGTTAGAAATAATTAAGCACAAAATGAGAGGCAACAATGAGCAGGAACATCAACATAAATTTGAAAGAAAAAGAAGCAAATGACAAATAAACAGGGAGCCCTAGTCAAACTAAACTCCACTTGATAACATCTGCAAACAATAAATGCATTGTCACCATGATTTTATCTATGAAAAAGTGATACAAATCTTCCTAATCCATGCAATTCACTGCAACTTACAATATCTAGGACACATCCAACTAATAACATTCACGCAACATTCTTGTAAAGCAAGAACTTTAAACACCACAATATTTGTGTAATGATAGAACCTAAAAATATCTTTAATTCGAATGTATACAATCTCACATTAGGAAACCCCACTTACTGAAATAGTAAAAACAAATCTAAGTTGCTATGATAACATTGGAGTTGCCCCGACAAAAACCAGAAGTTCCATGTAGTCAAAACTAATATCAGTTTAAATAACTAGCACCATAATATCTTCTGATTAACTCAAGTAACTAAGTGAATAAAACTACAATGATGATATTAACAAAATATACAATTTCACTAAGCAAACAACGAAACCTTACATGACAAATCAACAGCTGCAACATAAACTGGGCACGCCTGCATCATTTCTTCCTCTGATCCCTCCACTGAAATGCAGCAACATATAACCTACCTTAATCAAATCAAAACCACTCACAAAAGTACAAATTGAAAATTTCCCTCCATATTCTTCCATCTAAATTTCCTCAGCATGCAAACAAGAAAAAAAAAAAAAAAAAAAAAAAAAAAAAAAAAGACACCGTATAATCATAAACCACTCTAGACAGCTAATCTAGCTACTTTTATTTCATATTATTTAAAAAGAGAAAAAAAGATCAAGAAAAATTTTCTGCAATTCTCTTTCCTTTCTTATTTTCAAAATCTTCAGGAATTGAAACAGAAACCAACACTCAGGAGGCAAATAAATCACATAGAGACACAAAGTAACACAAAATTGACTTTAATGGATCAAGTAGTAGACCTCTGAATAATGCAAGAAAAAGGGACAATCTAATCAATTTTTCTTTTTTAAGAATTCCTGCACTTTTATCTATGCACAACCAAAAACCACATCAATACACTACTGTACATAATCAAATAACAAGAAGCAATAAAAACATGATCTAGAACAAACATTATCATATAGAAGGATTTAATTTTCAAATAAAAAGAATTACAGGACAACTCGAGATCGATGAAAGAGGAGATCATCTCGGCGCAGGACTGAGGATGTGAGCATCTGGCAATGGCCTGGGAAGAGAGGCCATTCAGTGTTCCACATAGGGAGCAGGTCCAGGCCCGTTGCTCCAACTCACAGTACGTGCTGAAGTACGCGTAGCAATTCTCGTATCGAGGTAGCGAATTCCCATCGGATCCATAGACCGGGCTTATGCCGATTTCGTCCTTAGATGCGAACGGCGTCACCGTGACACCCCATGGTAGACCTGGTGATTCTTGTGCGTCTGGGTCGGATGGAAAGCGTGACACCGTGGCTTGAACCTCCATGGTTCAGAGAGGTTTTCTTTTTGTCTTTTTCCTTTTCTTTTCTTTCGGTTTCTCGGGAAACAAACAGAACTGGGGAAGATGGAGTAGGGTAGACCCTCGCAAAATGGGGTTTTAAAGCGCCACGTAGGACGGACCAGTGGGATTTCGCCACGACACAAAAAGAACTGCAGACCTGCTGGATATTTAGAAGCAGCTTATTTTATAATTTTGGACTAAATTTGTGTTTGGTGAAAAAATTAAATTACTAATTTCATAATTTAATAAGAGAACTTTTCAAAAGCAGTTTATAAAATAACTCATTAGAATATTTATTATGACTCTTATTCTAATTTCATCTCTTTATCAAAAATACAATTGACAAATCTTATATTTTTTTTTAAATTTAAATCAAATTTAAATCAAATAAATTAATTTATTTTAATATCGTAGTAAATTATTTATTATTAATTCTTTAAATAATTTTTTTTTTTTTCGTTTATTGTAAAAATGAGTGTTGGAAAAATATAAAGATAATTTAATTATATGTTTATTAATGTCATAACACATTGTCAGTCATGTTGATTATTACTTCTTCAATACAAATATTTATCATAATATTGGTGAAACATAACAACATAAGATTTTTTTTTTTATCTCTTTTGATTAATTAATTACATTGATAGCTTTAAGGGTACTTTCTATCTTCAATATAGATTATATATATATATATATATATTTGATGTATTAAATTTAACATTGTTTATTATTTAGGAGGATAGTAGTTAATAAGAGCTATTTAAAAAAAAAAAAAATTTAAGAATAATATTGTTTAAATTATTAAATAGTAGAATATGTGTGGATGATACAATATGTTAATTTGTGTATACAATATAAATTTGTATTCATCTTTAGAAACATTCTCAGACAAAAAAAATTTATCACGAACTTTCTTTATGTTGGAAGTCATGAAATAATAACATGTCTATTGGCTAGTAGTCATTTTCTAAGACATAATGCAAAGTTTATCCTCTTCTTTCAAAACCTAAACCTGCATCATGGTTTGGTTTGAATCAAATTGTCAGGAGAATTTTGAGTCCTTTGTTTTGGGTAACAACGTATGGACGATGCTTTGCCTGCTCATCCACCGATGACTTTGGTTCATTAGCGAGAATTTGCTGCATCATAAACCAAAATCACACCCAAATAATGACAAGAAAGCAACCCAATCAGAGAATTCGGTTCTCGTTGAGTTGAAATTTTTATTTTTTGTGTTTACCTCTGAAGAGGGGTAACCCATGAAGTTGAATTTTTTGGAAATGCCCTGAACAACGATCCATTTAAGTTACCTAATATTTTTCTGCAACATGTTTGTTGATTTTAACAAGAAAGAAAGAAAAAAAAAAGGTACTGATTTCAAGTCTAATATTTTCAAAATAGCTGGGTGGGGGGGGTTTATTTTATAGGTGGCAGGAAGGTCAGGAGACTGATGCCAGAATTAATTAATCCTGCAAAACTCTAAATAAAATATCTTCATTTTTCACCAACTAATATGACTTTTAATTATGAAATATCTGCAGCTCGGATCTATAATCTCTACCCAAATCTTATCTTTTTATTAATAACATTTATATTTACATATCTCATCTTCTAATCTTTTCAAAAATTTTTAAATTAAAAAAAAAAAAAAAAAACACTAACATCCTAAGTGTTTTTCAAGGAGTAAATAAAAATTTTTGAGAATAATATTATATAATACATACGATATTATCATTCTTAAGAAAAGATTATAATTCATACATTTTAAAATATATATACACACATACATAAATATATATATATATATATATATAATTTTTTATTATAAAACAAAACAACTAACTAAAATAAAATTAACTTGTGTATCTTTGTTTTTTTCTCTTGACACAGGTGAACTTGAGTAGTCAGAAGAAAACTAAGCAAAGATAGATACCCCTTTTTTTCTCACTCTAATTTGATTTTGGTATGTCCAATTATTATTGGATTGAATCATTTATTTAAAGATGAAATAATTGTAGTCTTTATCATTTTGTTCTTTCTATTTATTTATTTAATATTATAGTTTTAATTTATTTATTGAGTACTAGAATTAAATCATAGTTTTATTGATTTACCATTGTAAGATTATATCTAAACGGTTGTGTAAAATTGGTGGACTAAAGTTCTTGAATTATATAAAATCTGATACCAATTTTCTTTTTCTTAAACTATTTTGGCCTTCATTTTTGTTTGTATGGAAGGTTATAGGTTAAAAGGCTTTGCAAAATCTACCCAAAAGAAATGGAAAGAAGAAATAATAAGTGGGTAAGTAAAACTTGGAAGGAGATTATGATATATGCATTTAAGACCTTTTTTCAGCGACCCAAACAATCAAACAAAAATATCAAACACTGTAATTCAATATCACTTTCAAAAGAGGATCATCACCTTGAGCAAAATAAATATCCAAAATAAAAAACCACAGCACTTCACAATAATCACCAGAAAGATTCTAAGTATTAGCTCCTCCCATGAACAGCAGAAATAAACCTATCTATCTATGATAAGAGTGATAACTTGGTTATTCTCATCTAGGTATTGGTGGCTCTGGTGTAAATCTGCTGGCTAGCATGGGCAGATATCATCCTGATAGAACCTCTTGCCATCAAATCCTTGATTGCCCGACGTGCCAATGATCCACTGATCTGGAAGTGGAGAAGAAAATAAGACAATTTTATAATCAGCAAGTCAATGAAAATCAAAGAAGTTCCACAATTAGTCAAAAAAAACATTTGACTACTCTCAAATGGATGAATAATATGAAAGCAAGCAAATGATATAATTAGAGGTAAGGACACTGCTCTTGCAAGAGAATTTTTAAAACAGAATAAAAAGTTGTAACAACTAAAGCCCAAAAGGCTTAAAGAAATAAAGAAAAAGTCATACTGTTAAGGAAATTGCCCTCAGATCTCATAGCTTATATAACACATCATATATGGCATGCCAATGGCATTCATCAAGACCTTTACACACCACCAAACACATTGAGAAATAGAGGGAGGGTGGGGGGGAGAGAGAGAGAGAGAGAGAGAGAGAGAGAGAGATTGTAAGAGGAAAAGAGATAGAAAAAGAGAGGAGTGTGTGTGGTGGTATGTAAAAACTAGTGATGGATAAAAACCACGCAACCATTCAATGCTCTTGATTTATCCATCATTGGGCAAAATTTGAGATAATCCTTAACTTAATCAATTGTATGCTAGTAAAACCATAATCTATGGAGTTGAGTAACAGAAGAAAGGTAAAACTCAATAAGGGTGAAAAAAGGAAAAGGTATACAGTAAGTGGACAATGCAAATAGCTATACAAAAAGTACAAAAACAAATAAAATACTATATTTTCATAAAGATTCAATAACCATACAGTTCTTATGCATGATTACCAATCGTGTATTCCTTTATGCTCAAAGAGATCACATAAAATAAATATACATCCCTGTATTTGTGGGCTTGCATAGGACGCACGGTGGACCATTTAGTAATCCACATTAACAAGTAATCCAGACATTGTAAAGGAAATCTTTGCTCCACATGCAAAGTCAAGGTAACCAGTCAAAAGAAGAAAATATTAACCAGTAGATCAATTCTTCCAGCACACCTTCATTTCATAGCATATTCTATAATGAAACAAATACAAGACAATCCTTAATCACATTTTAAATATATGGACATTTTTTCTTTAAAAAAGAATAACATAGACTTGCATGTTATTTATTTACTATACAATTCACGAATGTTCAAAATATAACAAACCAAAAGATAATCAAGAAATTCATCCATATCACAGAAAAAGAGACAAGCTAGGAATGTACCCTCAATCTGTCTGAGAGGACGGAAGGAGTAATAAGCTTGTACTTGGGAACCTCAGAAAGAAGCTTGTCATAGGTTCCCTGGTCGAACAAAACCATGTTGTTCACCTTCTCCTTTTGCTTTCCCTTGCTCCACTTCTGCAAATCATCAAACAAAATAAAAAATTAATTCTCATATTCAGATAACATCAAATATTTGCCACTAGGACTAAATCCCCATACCACTGTTCAAGCAAAATTACAAACTGAACAACTCCATAAACCAAATCTCTGTTTACCTTCTTCTTCTGCTTCCCTCCACCAGACTTAGCAGGCTTTGAGGACGGAGGCGGGGCCTTATCCTTCTTCGGTGCCTGCCACAGGGAACAGCATAAACATCACAAAACATTGTCACAAAATGAAAAGCATATGTTGACTTAAGAAATTAAAGTTCAAAAAAAATCAGCAACCAAGAAAACATCGAACTTAGAAAATCTTACATATTGTTCAAGATGCCGCCATTATTCTTGAAACAATCATTAAATTGTTAAGCACCCAATTCAAAAAAACAATGTCTTTAGTCTATGCTATATCACTGAAAGGGTAAAAATCTAACACACTGTTCCTGTATGATTTCCAATAAAACGTACGAAGAAAATAGTAACTCTCTCAAAATTGATCATCTGCGCATCCACGAAATCATTAAAAATAGCAATCTATATAACTGTATCAAACACATCTACGAAAGAACATCAGTTTTGATTCGTTTTATTTTCTTTCTTTGTCTATGTTTTTCTCAGGAACCAAACGGAGAGTTGAGAAGGGCTTGACGTTGGCTTACCATTGTGATCGATGTAGGTGCAGAGAGGTTTCCGAGTGAAGAAGGAGATTCGGCAGTACAAAAGAGAAGTGATGAAAAACAATGAGATATAGGGTTTGGCTGCTAGGGTTTTGATTCACTTACACTATCATGCGCGGGGTGCTATGCCATTGTTTAATTCGAGTGTTTGGGACCGGGAATAATATTGTCCAAGTTAATTCATAATTATTTATTTGTTTGCGTGAAAATTTTAAACTAATTTAATATTATTATCTTATTAAGCCTCTCCATCATTAGATTGAATGCAATTAATATCGAAAAAAAATGGCAACTCCATTTATTTTTCAGATTCAAATACCATACAAATCAGTTATTGATATGATATATTGTAATAAACGATTTATAACTTAATATTAAATTTTATTTTATTTTATTTTATTTTATTATTATTATAGCTCTCTCTCCAATTAAAAATGCTTTTTAACTATTGTTGCTGTGTTTTGCATTTTTTTCCTCTCCCTTTTAACTTTTAGTTTTCTATATATTATTCCTAGTTTCTTTGTATAAAAGAGGATAAGTGTTATTTAAGATTACATTTTTAATTAGAAATTGTAAACTCTAAGAAATGATAATATGATTTATTCTTATTATGGAAGTATAGTAAAATCTCTTTTAAGAATGTAAATGCATATCTTAAATGGGAAGCGAGATGTTGATGCTTAAAAATTGGGTCATGAAAGATATATTTACTTCTTTAAATAATTTTTTTTATGATTATTTATGATTTGAGAAAGGTTAAGAAAATAAAATTGGTTATATAAAATATTTAATTTCAGCTTAAAGGTATTGATACATTCTATATAGATCGATACCTATTAAAAAAATGTATTGATACTTTGTAAGTCAGAGACTTAGTAAGAAATTACAGAGTAGCACAGATCGATACATGTGAAGAAGTATGGATACACTTAGTAAACAGATCGATACCTTCATTAAGGGTATCGATACATTTCAAGTTAGAGAGTTCAAAAATATTTATAAAGTGAATTAGTCGATACTTCAGTATAGGTATCGATACATTACAAAGGGATTGATACATGAAGGCAAATGTATCAATCTATTGTGTCAAGGAAATTTCCAGAATTGCATTTTTATGAACGAATTGATACCAGGTTTAAAGGTATTAACCCCTACTATAAAAATTGATGATATCCATGTTAGTAATCTTGATTTGAAATTAATAATATCATGACATGCAACTCTGTATTTTCGATGATGAAAAAATTTGTCTTAATGTCAATTTAATTTGTAGATAATAAAATACATTTGAATGTATTAAGAATCAAGAAAATTGTATGTGAATGTACTTGTGAGTAGGCTCAATAATTTTTGTTGAAAAATGTATTTTTAGCTTAACAGGATCGATACTTAGAGCCAAAAGATCGACCTTTTCACAAAACAGATTGATACTCTGACCTCACAGATTGATACACTTGAAGAAGATTGATATTTAGAATTCAAGAGATTAATATCTTTGTAAGTCCAAAAGTTTGAAAATATTCACCAAGTGAACCAGATTGATACCAAGAGTATTCGGATCGATACATGTAAATAGGATCAATATTTAAAGTCCATATGATTGATGTGTTGTAGAACCGAGGGTTGAAAAACATTTACAAGGCGAATCAGATCGATACATATATTGAAGAGATCGATACGTTGCAAATTCGAGAGTTAGAAAATATTTACAAGGCAAACCAGATTGATACATGTGCTAAAGAGATCAATACATTGCAAACTCGAAAGTTAAAAAATAATTACAACTCAAACCAGATCAATACATCTAACGAATAAATCGATACATTACAAGTTAGAGACTTCAAAATTATTTAAGAACTCGACTAGATCGATATATGAAAAAGAAATTATTGATGCCCGGGATTGAGGGCAAGTCAAGATTCAAATTTAGCTTGAATAGATCAATAGTTTAGTAGAACGAATTGATACTTTCTAACGTTTTTAAAGCTTAACGATAACTTCTACAACATTTATGGTGAACATTAATTGCGCCAAATGAAGCCGTTAAATACAAGAGTCTTCATAAGAAGAATAAGTATAAATAGAAGAATTCAAGACAGGATGAATTAACATAGTACATTTGACAAATCATTGAATATTCCTCTTGATTTCTTAATATGAACACTCTTTCTCTTTCTATTGTAATTGTTCTTTTTACTTCCTTTGTGAGAGAAAATTATTTGTACAAGCTTATTGAGATATCTACTATAGTGTGAGAGTTTTAAAAATAGAATTTCATTTCTAATTTGTGTGTGTTTATCTTTATCCGGATTCAACGAAGATTGTATTGGGTTTCTCTTCACTTGAGAAAAGAAAGTGTACGATTACCCTTCACCACAAGAAAGAGTTATATTGAGTTTCACTTGACCCATAGAAACAAGGAGAGAGTCAAACTTCAATAATGAGCCAAAACCGAAAGAGTAGACATAAGCTAAGCTTGCCGAACCACTATAAATTCTGTGTTGCAATCTCTCTCTCTACTCTTTTATTTATTGCACAGTATTGATAATTACATTCAATATTAAGCATTAAATTTTAAATAACTCAATTCACCCTCCTCTTGAGTATTGCCAATTGGAACAACAAGTGGGATCAGAGTCTAACTCTGTTTAATAGGATTTACAACCTAGAGAAGTATATTAAAATGACATCTACTAGCAACCTAGAACAAGTAGTTGATGGAGAATCCACAAATAGGCCACCATTTTTTAATGAGACTGATTATGCATACTGGAAAAAGATGATGCAAATCTTCTTAACCACATTAGATTTCGAAATCCTCAACATAATAGAAGATAGGTACTTTCTAACCATGATAAAAGATGAGAGAATTAGGGAAAGAAAATTAAAACCTAAAAGGGAATGGGCCTCTGAAGAAAGAAATTGTTTCATTCTAAATAGAAAGACTATAAACATTCTCTATTGTACTTTAAATAGAGCTGAGTTTAATAGGTTTCTGGATGTGAAATAGCCAAATCCATTTAGGACTTGTTAAAAGTCACGCACGAGAGAACAAGTAGAGTCAAAGATTTAAAAATTAGTGTGCTAGTTCATGATTATAAATTGTTCAAAATGAAGCCATATAAAAGCATAAAAGGGATGTTTACTCGTTTTACTAACATTACTAATGACTAAAAGCTCTTGGTAGATCTTATTCTATTGCAGATATTGTGACAAAGATCCTAAAGAGTTTATCTAAAAGCTAGAAAGCTAAAGTTACAGCTATTAGGAAGCAAATGACCTAAGAACCTTGCTACTTGAGGAGTTTCTTGGATCACTCATGATGTACAAACTAGAAGACAGAAGAAATGAAAACAAAGATAGAGAAAAAGGAAGGAATAACATTGCCTTAAAGAATACTAAAAAGGAAAAGGAAGAAGATGAAAGTGAAGATGAATCTGATAAAGATAAGTTTCTTATTATGACCAAGAAACTAAAGAAATACTTTAATAAAGATAGGCCCTATCATGACCAATTTTTTTCATAATAATTAAAAAATAACATTGAGTACTAGAATGTAAGATTCTTAAAACTTAAGGGGTAATATACTAAATCAAGGCAAGTGAGAAAAAGAGGTGTAAGTAGTCATGATAGTGGGGCAATGAAGCAAAACCAAATCAAGCCCAAACAAACAAAAAGAAAGCCCACACACCAAGCAAGAATGCAAGCCCACACATTAAGCATAATTTAATCCCAAAATCTAAGCCAAAATTTTAGAGAAGGGAAGCCCAAGATTCAAGCCCAATAAAAGTGAAAAGGGAACCAAATTCTAGATTTTTCATGTTTTGTTTAAACACTTCAAGAACAAATAAAAAAAAATCAAAGGAAGCTAAAGTAAAACAAAGAAGAGAGAAAGAAGAAACATAGAAGAAAGTGTCATGACCATATTTTCTTTCATAGTGATTATAATGCAACAATGAGTAATAGAATAAAAAAAATATCTTAAAAGTTTAGGGGGATTATATGTTAATTCATAATAAGTTAGAAAACAATATGTAAATGATGATATATTTGGGGCCATAAAACAAAATTTAGTTTCCAACAAGTAAGGTGGTAAGTATGTGTGGGTTTGATTATGATTTGAGAAATGGACTTTGATTTTGTATGGATTGCATGTAAAATGTATTATATTGTGACTTGTGGATATGAAATGATAGATACATGGCATGGTTTATTTATTTGACAAGTATTGTGGCTGTTTTAATGCATGTAAAATGTAGATTTAAAGTGTGGTTACATAATATTGTAGTGGTTGGGTTGAGTGGAATATAGGACAATAAGGTTGTGGGTAGAATATGGTGTGTTGCGGTTGTTGGAATTTATCGAATATGGCTTAGTAAATTAGAAACTGAACGAGTTTCGAACCCCAATTGCCTAGCCACAAAATTCTATGAAAATTAGACATAAAAATAGATAACATAGTCAAAAATCAAGTCGATTCGTGTAAAGACAAGTGTCCAGCAAAATTTGAAAGATGTTGTCCTGTCATGTTCTTGTACACTATTACACTCTACGCAGTGTGGAGAAATCGGTTCATAACTTAAGCATTCGAATTCAAAATCTAAATCCATAAAAAATCATAGAAATTAGACTTATAGAAAAATATTCTATCAAAAACTCAACTAAAAATTCATTTCCGATTGATCACAGCGAAAATACGAAGTTGACCCCTGTTCAGTGAAGTGTTATTAAAAGAAATCGAAAAATAATTTGTAAACACTCGACTTAGATGATTTCGGTTTGGACTCCGTAGTGATCAAAGCATCTTAATTTTATTACGGGTAAAGTGTACATGCATAATATAATACATGTACTTATTTATTCATTTATGATTATGATCTAACACTAGTCATTTATTGTAAATTGTCAGCCCGAGAACCCACCTACCATGCATTGATTCGAATTAGCCAATCCATAACTCGTGAGTAGATGTTTTACTTCACTACAATATTGTTTTATTTTAAAGTCTAAATTATAAATGTTTTAAGAATCTATTTGAATTAGTTAATATATCCAACTGTGTTTATGTGTGAGATTGCTGAATTATGGGTTTTGAAATGATGAGCATGTTATGGATTACATGCATTTTATGTGGAATTCGTGAAAATATGAAATTTTAGATTTCGATATGATGATCATGATTGTGGAAAAAATGCATTGATTTTTGGATTTCTTTTGAGTTCATGGTTTTAAACAAAGATTTTTCTTTTATACACATTCACGAATTTTGTAAAAATTGGATTGATTTATGTTTCCGAAATGTGATGTCAAATTTGTTTTAAACATGAATTTGGAATTTGATTTTCTAGGTATTTGCCCTATGGGGCCAGATATATATTTAGGGGGACATCAATATGTAACACCTCTAAATACTAAAGTTATAGATTTGTAGCCTTCGTGACCCCTTATCTTAAAGATATATTCTGACCATTTGTGATGTCGCAAGCCGGAATATCAGAGTTGTGGACTTTGTTATTTATAATGACTTTAGTTTTGAAATTTATAAAATTGATTTTGATATAATAACACTTAAGCATGAATTTAAAGTTTCAGTTTGAAATGATATTTTTTAGAATAGCACCCAAATTTCTTGATTATATTTTTATATATTTTGTCTTATAGTTTTCACTCACTAGGTCTTCAAAGACTCATCCTCCACTCTTCATATTTTGCAGAACTCAATCTCTGATGAGTCATTTCAGTTGTTTGGAGACATAGATGAATGAAAGGATATGCATTGCAGTCACTAAGGTGTTGTGGTCTATCATGTATATAGTATCTTATGTGTTACAGTTAATTTAGTGAAAACTAGACACATAAGATAATAAAATATCCAAAAACCAAGTCAATTTGTGCAAAAATGAATCCACAGCAAAATTCGGAAGTGACTGCCCTATTATGTTTTTGCACATTGACTCAGTCTGCGCAGTGTGTAGAAATTTGTTCATAACTTAAGTATTCAGATTCAAAATTGAAAGTTGTAAAAAGCTGTAGAAGCTAAACTTATAGGAGAATATTCTATAAAAAAAATTCAACTTAAAATTCATTGCCAATTGATCTTAACGAAGATACAAATTTGTCCCCTGTTCAGTGAAGTGTTATCAAGAGTAATCGGAAAACAAATTGTGAACATTTGACATAGATGACTTAGGTTCGAACTTAGTAATAACCCAAAACATCTTAATTCCTTATTGGCGTATAGTGTTCATGCCTAATATATTTGTTCAATTAAACATATTATATTGAAAAATTCTAACGGAAGTCGTTATTGTAAATTGTAGACCGAAGTACTCGCCGGCCACGCCTTGATACGAGTTGGTCAAAACCTAACGGTAAGTGGATAGCTATTTCTTAAACAATTATTTAAATTTAATGATCAATATATATATATATATATATTGAAAAACATGATTAAATTATTAAAACTTGCTTGGGTCATTGCTTTATAAATTTGTGACTGTTACGATTATGGAAATTGTTTTTCGAAATTGTCACAGATGTGTTGAGTTACTATATGCTTATGAATTGTGACTTAGGGTTGTGGTATTTGAGAATGGATATTAATATTATGTGTTGATTGCATATAAAAGGTTTGTTCCATTAAATTAAAGTGTGAATAGCAAAATCGTTTTATGACATGTCTTAGAAAAATAGTTGTGTATATTGCTGTTATTATGAACCTATGAGTTGTGATTTAGGCTGTGATATTTGAGAAAGAGTACTAAGATTGTTTATTGATCGTATATAAATAATTTATTTCGTTAAGTTATAACGTGAATATAAAATCATTAATTGAACTTAATGTTGAAATACATGTGTTAAAGACTGAAATAGATTCTTTAATTTGCCTTGGTCATGGTTTATTAAATGCTATAATTGTTATGGTTGTTGAAATCGTTTTCGGAAACGTGTCGGAATATTGTGAAGTTATGGATTGTGATGTGGGTTATGACATGTGGGAAAGAGATATTAAGATTTATATGTTAGTTTTGTAAATATGATTCATATATTTCATGAATTAAAGTAGAATTGTAGAATTGCTTTCTGATATAGTTTAAGTATCCTTAAATTATTTCATTTTTTAAGACCATGTGCACGTGTGTAATTATAAACTTGAAACTAGGGGGACGACGATATATAATGCCTTGGATTCCCCTGTTTCAGATGTCACATTTCTAAGAGCAGTAATAGTGACTTAGGGGACGGCGATACGTAACGTCCTTAAATACTAGATTTCTTCTAGTAATGTATATGTGACGATTCAATTTACAAGTACTTCGAATTCAGCTTATGATTGGATTGAGTATTTATCAGATGTTTATGCATTTATTATATCATTATTTTAGTTTATCTGATATTTATGTATTAATGATATTTTTAGCATTCACTCACTGAGTCTCCTTAGACTCACCCCCTACTCTCCAATTTTGTATAATCCCGTGTCTTGTAAGCTAATTTAGCGTCAGAAAGACACAAGTTCAGGAGATGGTACACATCGCAGTCACCAGAATTATGAGATCCATGTTATGTAAAGTGTTATATGGTTCATTATGTCATAAGGTGTCTAGTTTGACATTAAGTATTGTATTTATAAACATGGTCAGTCAATTGTATATTTAGTATATTATGTACTGTAATGTAAGCACTTGTGCTATATATAGTATAAGTGGAGGCTTATCGCCTCTTGAGTTGCATAAGTATATTTTATAAAATGTGTTGTACATGCATGTTTTGCATTAATATTTAAATAAGCTGTGTAAAGCTTAGGGTGGTAAGGTGGTTCTATCACCTGCCGGTAGTATCTCGGGCTTTAGAATGTTACAGAAAGAAATTGGAGAAGAATAGACTATCCAAGAAATGACAAGTTCAAGAGAAATAACGAAAAGGAGAAAGAGAGGGAAATCTTACTAAGAATGCAAAAAACTAGGACAAACAAGACCTGAATGCCCACTAAGAAAAGATAAAAAGGACAAGAAGAAGAAAAAAACAATGAAAGTCATATGAGATGAATTATTCAGTGAAGAAAACACTTTCTCATTAGAAAATGAGCAAGCAAATTTCTGCCTTATGGGAAAACAAGAAGATGGGATAATTTCCTTATATTAAAAATTTTCATATTATGATACATGCTCAAGTAGTGATAATATTAATCTATTGAATGATGATTTGGGTGCACTATAAGAAAGACTTAGAGATGATTTTCAGGATCTGTATGTAAAATATAAAGAAGTAAAGAAAAAAAACTCTATGATTTCAAAAGAAAATGATAATACAAGTGTTATTAATTTGACTAAGAATCTTATGCATCATTTTAGAACTAAGTATATAGAAATTTATCACCATATCATTATAGATCATCTTAGTAAAAGAGATGTATGCTTAGAATATATTAACATAAATCATTAATTAGCCGATATCTTTACTAAGTCACTTGATAAGAATTGTTTCTGTGCGATTAGAAATGAATTAGGAATGATGGAAATTGATTGAATCATGATTGAATTTGTTTATACTTAACAGTGTGTTTAATTATGATTCTGGACACATTCAAATTGATACCTTGTTCCAACGGTATAGATTCCTTATAAATAGATCGATACGCTCTTGTGAATATATCGACACTTAATGAGTTTTTGACTTAAGATCTACACGATGTATCGACACTGGAAATTAGTTTCAGAATGTATCGATACATTTAACAAACATTCCAAAATTAAATGCATACCGACAAATTTGGCACAAATATCGACATCTTTTCATTTTCCTCAAGTAAGTATCGATACATCAGCTAAATATATCGTTACTTTTCCATTCCTCTTAGAGAGTATCGATATCTCATCAAAACAAATCGATACATCAGTTTTCAGATTTGTAAACAGATCGATACTTTCTTAAAACGTATCGATACTTTTACCTAATTTCAAGCCTAAATAGCAAAATTTGAAAATTT
Source organism: Cedrela odorata (assembly GCA_035584115.1). NCBI lineage: Eukaryota > Viridiplantae > Streptophyta > Magnoliopsida > Sapindales > Meliaceae > Cedrela > Cedrela odorata. The sequence goes on along the minus strand of JAXCLQ010017242.1, from coordinate 8,797 downwards.
TGAACTCACTTAAAACTCTCAAACTCTCTCTCTCTCTAAACTCAAAATCCTTCAAGCTTTTTAAATCACCTAAAAACAAGCTCAAAAATACCTAAAACAAAGAGTTTAAAGGTTGTTCAATGCAAACGGCAAAGAACGAACGAGACTTTATCTTCAAATCCAAACTATCCTAACTAAGAGGCCGAAGATCGATACCTCACCCTTTACCTCAACTGAAAAATGGTTCCTAAATGGGTACTAGTTTTTAACTTTTTACTTTCTATAAATTTCTCATAACTCAGAACTTTTGAAGAATTTGAGTGGATTAATTACCTCAATCAAAAGGGAAAATATTTTGAAAGTCTTGTCAAAATGTTTTACTTAAATTTGGATGCTAAGGACCCTTATTCAGGTAAAATGAAATGACGAAATTCAAAGGCACAATTCAAGGGTATGCATTTCAGGTCAATGCTAGTGTCTTATCACGAGTGACTCATGTGCCAAAAGGTGGCATCATGTACCCAGCTAGCATCTTTCAGCCTCTTGTAGCATGTAAGGTGTTATTCAAGAATCCGAACCTAATGGATATTAACAACAAACCCATTCATCTTGGCTTTCACGAAAGGATTCTTGACTTGATTATCTCATACAACCTCAACACTCACTTGTTGATTTTCGGAGATAACGTATGAAGATATGTGGTGGACGTAATGCATAATAGAGAAGAGATGTCCAGATTTGTTGAGCTGGATTTTTAACGCTATGGTGAAGACCACATTGTCGAGAGCAAACCATTTACACTATGGCTACATGATCTCAAGCATCATCCGCAAAAATCTTCAATAGATATACACAAAGACTGATATTATAGAGCCCCCAGCTGCCACAATGCTATCGGAGACCACACTCCGACATATGTACTGTGAGCAAAATGTAGAAGGAAGTGGGTGCTCTAGGTTCAATATATGCACCTAGCATCGGCTAGGGGCTATGAAGAGCATGCAAACCTGCAAGTGAATGAACCCGCATCTCCTCAAGCGGAGGATAATCAAGAAGTGCATGTAGACGCTCTTAAGGCAACAGCACCAGTAGCTCAATCTCTACAAGTAACTCAGCCCTCACATTTCCCCTCAGTAATGATGGCTATCTTAGAGGACATCCGAGCTAAGATTACCTCTATTAAAGAGCAAGTTGACATCACAATGACAAATTTTAATGAGAGGCTTACCAGCCTAGAAACCTTAGTAACAACCAAAATGCATAAGATCGAGGAGCATCTATCATGGGACCATCACAGAATAATGCAGCTTGATAGGTTCAGACTTGGGTTTCGTAAGGAAACTCGGTGCTTCATGCAAAGCCTAGCCCCAAGCTCAACACTAGCAGCTTTATATCAAGGACCAACAGCCATTGTACAACACTTTGACCATCACTACCTGGCTATCAATCTTCATACACTACACAACCGATCACATCTCTTCTTGCTGATTTAGACGTAGATATCAATGTTCCAATGAGATTTTAGGCTGTCTATGATATGTGGTTGTTTGTTTTTGCCATGTATAGATTGCTTGTAATTTGTCTATGGCCTATTCACCTTGGTTGATTGCACTATCTGCATTGTGTTGACAATTCCATGTTTAATACAAATCCTATGCTTTTATATTTCATTGAATATTCATATTTTCACTTCTTTATTTGATTGATGACAAATAGGAGGAGAAGTAAGTAATTTGAATAATTTATTCAATTGGGAACATAATACATAACATGAGACAATAGAAGAATATAAACATTGATTTAGACTTTTTAAACTTGGTAATAAAGGGGAGAAATGAGATGTCTCATTTTTTTTGTTTAAAGAGGAGAATAGAAACTCTATAAACCTTAAGGGGAGAAAATTTGACTTAACTATTCTTAAAAGGGAGTTTGATAATTTTTAAACATGACTTAAATTGACTAAAATTTTGAAAATTCACAATGTTTTTGTCATCATAAAAAAAAAAGGGGAGATTGATGATATCATGTTAGTAATCTTGATTTGAAATTGATGATATCATGACATACAACTTTGTGTTTTTAATGATGAACAAATTTATCATAATATCAATTTGATTTATGGATAATAAAATACATTTGAATGTGTTAAGAATCAAGAAAATTGTATGTGAATGTACTTATGAACAGGCTAAACAATTTTTTGTGAGAATTGTGTTTTTAGCTTAACAAGATTGATATTTAAAGCTAAATGATCAACTTCTTCACAAAACGGATCGATACTCTGACCTTATAGATCGATGCACTTAAAGAAGATCAATATTCAGAGTTCAAGAGATCGCTATCTTTGCAAGTCTAAGAGTTTGAAAGAATTTACCAAGTGAACCAGATCGATACCAGGAGTATTCGGATCGATACATGTAGAGATGATCAATATTTAAAGTCCACATAATCGATACGTTACAGACTCGAAAGTTGAAAAATATTTATAAGGTGAACCAAATCGATATATGTGATGAAGAGATCGATACATTTCAGATCTGAGAGTTGAAAAATATTTACAAGGTGAACCAGATCGATACATGTGCTGAAGAGATTGATAAATTGCAAGCCCGAGAGTTTGAAAATAATTACAAATCAAACCATATTGATACATCTAAATAATGAATCGATACATTGCAAATCAGAGACTTCAGAATTATTTACGAACTCGACAAAATCGATACATAAAGAAGAAAAGATCGATACTCGAGATTGAGGGCAAGTAAAAATTCAAATTTAATAAGAATGGATCGATACTTCTTGACATTTTTAAATCTCAACGGTAACTTCTACAACATTTATGGTGAACATTAATTACATCAAATAAAGTCGTTAGACACAAGGGTCTTCACAAGAAGATTTTCAAAAGAAGAATAAGTATAAATAGAAGAATTCAAGACAAGAAGAATTAACATAGTACATTTGTCAAATCATTAAATATTCTTCTTGATTTCTTAACGTGAACACACTTTTTCTCTTTACTATAATTGTTCTTTTTTCTTTCTTTGTGAGAGAAAATTATTTGTATGACCTTATTGAGATATTTGCTCTAGTGTGAGAGTTTTAAAAACAAATTTTCATTTTTGATTTATGTAGGTTTATCTTCACCCGAATTAAACAAAGATTGTATTAGATTTCTCTTCACCCAAAAAAAAGAAAGTGTACGATTGCTCTTCACCATAAGAAGGAGTTGTATTGGGTTTTACTTGACCTATAAAAACAAGGAGATAATCAAACCTCGGTAGTGAGCTAAAACCGAAAGAGTGGACGTAGGCCAAGCTTGCTGAACCACTATAAATCATGTGTTTGTAATATCTCTCTGCTATTTTATTTATTGTACAGCATTGATAATTACATTCAATATTAAGCATTAAATTTTAAATAACCCAATTCACCCCTCTCTTGGATATTGCTAATTAGGACAACAAAAGTCGATCGGTCAACAGAATGAAAAATTTGAGTAGAATTGACTAGTAATTTTAGAAATTTCTAAGATTTTTTAAGGGCTTCTTGTTCTTTCTGCCCATATCTATATATACCAATGAGGGAGGATTCAACACCTTACAGTTTTCATTCGTTCCTCACACTTTCTCTCTGTAAAATATGTTTCTCTCTTTCTCTCTCGTTATCAATTAGATCTTAGCAAATCCTTCACTTTTCTTTCAAATCTTGGTTGTCAAGTGATTACTCATCTTTCCCTCTTTGATTTAGCATCATTTTGAACTGGAAATAGTAAAATGAAGTAAGGAAAGAAGTTAGGGTTTTGATAAAATTTGAGGTTTTACTGATTAATCGTTGATCTGAGGTTTCTAAGGACTTCTTCAGGTTACCGGTAAGTCTATTAATCTTTTATTAGTTTGATTTTGTGATTTTGAACATGTTGAACTTTAGGGTTCATTGTGCATTTGGGATTTTTATAGATTTTCCCATGGAAAATTTTAAATAGTGTTAATTGGAGTATTGTGATGTGTGTGTGTGTGTGTGTGTGATTATTTGAGTTTATTAAGGTAATATGATGGTTAAATATGTGATTGGTTATTGATTTGAATGCAGATATTAGTATTTGATATAATATTGGAAATTTGAATTAGAAATGTAAGTTAAAATAAGTTAGCTATGGGATTTCAATGTCGGAAATTGGATAAATAGTCTTTGATAGTTATGTCTTGTGATATATGTAAAACAAAGGAGTTTTTAACTATGTTATCCACTAATATTGTATTTAATACACTATGTTGATTATTTGAATCATGGAAATTCATGATTTATGTATCTGTGTTATTAAGCTATGAAAATCCGGGAGAATGACCAAGTTAGGAGTGATGATTGTTAGTGGAGTGTTTACTCTCTCCTTGTTGTGAGTAAATTTATACATACATGAATATGTAAATATATGTGTGTTGTACATATATGTATGCCTGTGTGCTAAATAAGTTATTTTCTGGTTAAAAAGAAATTTGAAATGAAATTATTTATGTGATTTACATGATATAGTGATATTTTGCTTAATTGGTCTGCTATTGAAAATTATTTAATAAACATGTTGAAATGGCCGAGGAGGTCTGATTTTTTTATATGATTTATAATTGTTGTTTGAAAATAATTTGTTTTATACATGTATATTGGTAATGAGGCTAGTAAGACCGGATATTATTATATGGCTAGTGGACTTGTTTATTGATTATAGCTACAAGAAGGTAGTGTATGGACGGATCTATTGAGAGGCCACATAGGTGAGTGAAGTTGCAGTGGGATTGATATAAGGGAGAAATGTTATAGCAAACCCACTGTGTATCGAACGCGAATGTGCGGTTATATAGATACCTTATGAAAGTTCTGGCGGCTTGATATGGATATATTGGATTTGACGGATTACGAAGATAGTTATTCGCATCACCAAGTAACTATTCGAGGCCATCTTCAGTAAGGCGGACTTGTTTTTATAAATGCATATTTTACAAAAAAAAATGAATGATTTGGTAAAGCATGATAAATTAGTTTTATATTTAATAAAACTCTATTGCATATGATTTTATACATGAAATACTCACTAATAGTTTTAAAATTATCTCGACCAAGATAGCGTGTTGAGAAAGTATGGTCAATCTGGTTGATTATTTAAACTGTTTGCAAACCATGAAATATTTTCTAATTTTTGGTTTAAATAAATGTGTATAAATACTTTTGACTATATTGTTAAAGTAAATCTCAATATCTAAAATTTGAAAATGTGTGTGCGTATGTATATATGTGTATTTTATTTACTCACTGAGTATAGTTATACATTGACCCCTCACCCTTACAGCTTTCAGGTTAGACGCCTTAGTACTCACTAAATTAGTAGTAGTTGTTGAAAGTTTACGATAATCTAGTTAGGTTTCTCTGACTTAATTATGTATTTGGTTCCACTGGATAAATTTGTTAAATATTTTAAAATATTTGTAAATTAAACGTTTTATGTAAATTCTTGTATTGTTCAACCCGACTATGAATGATTTGATTATAAAAGATCAATGTTTGGTAATGATCTCATGGATGAGAGTAAATAATTCATAAGCTGTGACACATATTTTTTATAAAAGAAAATCTTATAGGCTCTCTTGATGTATTTCGAGTATATAGAATACATGATAAAGATTTGTGGCGATTATTATGAGTGGACCCCAAGTTTAAGGCATGACAAAAACAGTTGAGGATATATATATATATATATATATTATCTCCTAAAATTACACAAATTTTTATATAAATCTTATCATTTAGATTAACAATCTATTAATTAAATAAAATAAATTTTTAAAATGTATTAATTAGGATCATTAATGCATTCTATTCTTTAATCTTCTCTTTTTTTTTATAATATATATATAATTTATTAATTTAAATTCTAACATTAAAATAATATCTTCTAATAAAATTAAATAATATACATAATATCATATTAAAAAATGTTAAATATATTGTTAGAAATTTTTTATTTAATATAAAATTGTGCAAATCTTTTTTTAGACCATTTTTTTGAATTTGATTATATATATAATTTATTGATTTTAATTTTAATATTCAAATAATATCTTTTAATAAAATTAAATAATATGCATAATATTATAATAAAGAATGTCAAAATATATTTATTTTTAAAATTTTAAGTATAATATAACATATATGCTTTAAGGTATTATAATTTCATTAAATCTCTTGAAGAGCCATAAGAATAGAAAGAATAAACTATTGAAAAATAAATCTTAATTAATTATTAGAAGAGGGAGGATATTTAAAAATAAGAGACGATTTTAATTAATATAACATCTATTTCATTTAATTCTAATCCTTAATAGTTAATTTAAAAGCTAAAAAACAATGTAAAAATTTATATAATTTTTTAGAGTTGCTAATCATATCTCATATATATATATATATATATATATATAATCAAAACATATTTCATTCTTATAATTTGATATTTTTATTGAATTATTTGTATTAATTATTATTAATTTTAATTAATTATAAAAATACAAAATTTCTTGGATCATCATTATTCCATTGGCCATCTCATCTACTGTTAGTCAACTGCCTCCAGTTGCCTCCAATCTTGCCGATCACCAATCATTAACATTCGTTTGAATCAATAAAAACACCATAGGAATTTTTCCTTCGTGATCTACCCAATCATCTAAATATTATCTATAATAATAATAATAATAATAATAAAACTACCTTTTATTTTAATTTTTTTCTTTTGACAAATTTGGGTTAAATTTTCGGAAGTTAAATCTTTAACCCTCATTTTTTGTTTGAGCAAATAATTTGTTGAACAATAATGATAATTGTACACATGTGTATATCGATTAAGGAGATTTTAAAAATATCAAATTTAACTTCAACGAATGACGAATTTTGGCAGAGTATTGCGGTTGCCGACTAAAGGTAGCAATTGACGACGGGCGGACAACAACGATAAATGAAGACTTGCGGTAGGTGATGTTTTTGAACTATTAATAAATAGAATATTATTATACAGCAAAATAATTCAAATTACATATATATATATATATATATATTATAACAAAAATGCTAAATTTACTGACCAGACTTATCCCCGGGGATGGGGTTGAAGTTTGGTCTAAAAAATATGCACAAATAATTATTTTTATGCAGTCTAGTTTAAATAGTAAATTGTACCAAACATTCTCTTCGTATAATTTTATACAAATAAGTTCATTTGTGCGCTTCCAGTCCATGCTAGTTAGAAATGGTAACCGATTAAGTTTGTCATGGATAACTTCAAGCCCGTTTTCACCCAAAAAAAAATTAATATTAAATATTCTCTAAACTCGTAATAATTTTGATATTTTATGAATACTTTAACTTTTATCAAAAGCTTTAACAAAATTTTAACTTTTATAAAATAATGTATATTTAAAAAATTAAATATTTGCACGTACCCGCAACGAATGTCTACGAATATTTATTTATACTTTTTTTTTTAATCTAAATTCGTCTCAAACTCATTAAGAGGCATGTCAAATTCATCCCTAATGATAATCATTTATTTGGGCTCTCTCTCTCACTCTAATTTTTTTAAAAAATTCTTATACATTCTAAATAAATGAAATATTATTTAATTTCATCATTAAAAAATATCTTGTAAATCCTAATAAATAAATTAATATGTAAAATGATCTTTGAAAATTTATTTATATTGTCAATAAAATATGTAATTATATAATTTTAGAATAATTTGTTCTAAAACTCGTTAAAAATTATAAAATTATTACCAATTGTATTTCATTAGTTGTTTTATTAAAAGAGTGTCTCATTATATTTGCATGATTTTCCTCTTTAAAAATATTATTTTATATATATAATATATACATTTTAAATGATAACACTAATTATATACTATACTATCTTATATATGGGATGTATATATTTTCCTACGAACTTTGTTCGTTGAAAAAAAAATATAAATGTTTCTAAACTTAGTAATATAATATTTAGTCCAACCCAACCCAATATTAGATTATGACTATGTCACTGCTTTTATTAACTTATAAATTCTATTTATTATAAATTTATTTTATTTGTTTATAAATTTTAAATTAAATATTGATATCTTTTTCTTTAAGAAATTAAAAGATTATTCGTTACCCATCTTAATTATAATATCCAAAATTTAAAATGCTTAATAAATACTTTGCCACAATACCTCAATAAAAGAAAAATACTGAAAAAGAGATTTACAATAAAATTAAAATTAAAAATAAAAAAAAAGAAAAAAATTAAAATATTGGAATTGCTCCTAACTCCAAAAAGAGATACACAAATTGAAACAATAGTCACAACTTCAAGAATAGAAATAAGAAGTGAACTTCTTTCATATTATGTTTTTGGTGTGCATTAACCTATAATTGTAAGAAATTCTCATCCATTCTTATTGGAAATTGAGAAATAATTGTTGTATATTTAATGGGTTAGAATATTAGAAATATATATATATATATATTAATTAATCAACAAGAGGTTAAAAATAAAAATATTAAGAATATCAGGTATAATGAAGAAGAATGGATTATTTTTGAAACACTCCATTCTCATTCTTATTCAATCAATTATTATTACATAATACTATATCATTTTATACAAAGAGTGTTACTATTACATCATTCTTAAATGTCTATTATATCATAATTCTTTATATATACATAGAGTTATCTACATAACAAGTTCTAAATCTTACAATTATTCTATTAATTACCTATAATCAAAATTTCTT
>JAXCLQ010017212.1:0-35214 GCA_035584115.1 Cedrela odorata | reverse complement strand
ATTTTATATAATTAAACACAATGCACTAAATGCAATGCTCGTGGAATACATGTCTAGAATTCCTTAGTTGACACGACACATTTCTTGAGGCTAATCTATGGATGCCATTTATCCAATTTTCATTAATGAAATTCCATGGCAATGATTATTTCTAACTCACATTTCCGTTAGAAACGGATTTACTCATTCTAAATAATATCCAGCATGTATATGATCATTATATACTTCCAATTATCTCAATTTATCAAACGAATCGAGATTTCTCACTCAAAATCAAATTAAATCTTGGATGAATAGTAACCCTAGATTCCAACATACTCACACTCTTAAAAATTGTACTTAGAATGGTTTGATAGGCTTACATCTAGTCTATAGAAGTCCTCAAAACTTTGAATCTCCATTTAATCGGTAAAACCCTCCCAAATTGTTCGCGAAACCCTAATTTTCTCCTTTGTTTCTTCTTGCTGTTTCAGGGCTCACATTGGTACTAACTTGAAGAGGAGATGATGGTTACTCACTTGGCAACATATATTGTAAGAATAAGCCAAGTATTTGGAAAGATTTGGTTAAATCCGAATGAGAGAACGAGAGAGATATTTTTAGAGTGAGAGAGGGAGAAAAGAAGTGAAGAAGATACTGGGATCGAATTCCCACTTTTAGGTATTTATAATAGAAGATGTAAAGACCAAATTGTTCATCAAAATTTACCTAGATTTATATTATGTATAGATACTTTTGGGCTGGATATCGATACTTTTGGTCTAGGTATCGATCATTTCCTTAAAAATTTAATTATGAAATTTTCATTGATTTTGAGTATCGACATATTTATCTTATTGTATTTATCATTCTCTTTTCAACGTATCGATACCTTTGTTGAAGGTATTGATCTAGTTCAGCATGTAATTATTTTTCAGCTCTCTATCTCGACATGTATGAAGGTATTGATCTGGCCCATCTTGTAATTATTTTTAAACTTTCTGTTTCACCCTGTATCAATACCTTTCTCCATAGGTATTGATCTTCCTACGTCTCTAACTTGCAAAATATCGATACATTTCTTCACAGGTATTGATTTGTTCAATGAGTATTGACTTGCATCCTTAATGTATCAATAAATTCAAAGAATGTATCGATACTTTCATTCTAAGTATCGATATCTTCATGCTCAGAAAGAATTTTGACAATTTCTTTTCATTCTTTAGTACTAATTTTGTTTACCTTTCGGGAGTTTTGCCCCCGATCCCTTGCAAGGGCTCTGCCTTTTGACTCCACTTTTTAACCTGCTAGCAAGATTGTTGAATGCGTCAGCATAGGGCGTTTCTCGAAAACCAAATATATGCTAAGTTCAACTTATTAAATTCATTTAATCCTCATACCATGAGTTAACTTAAGTTACTTAAGCCTCGATTTTGTGTTAACTACTTGTATATACATGCAAATGCAAACATAAATGTAGTTAATTTACCATGCTATCCTTATGTTTAAAATATAGGGTTTACAGAATACGTAATTCATTGTAGTACATCATTAAGAGGCTTATAATTAATTACTAATCTAAACATTCCTCTTTCTATTTTAGAATGTTTATTTACATAAAATGCTGAATAACTCTAATGTGATTTGGATTTTTGAATAAGATTTTTATCGAGTAAATCTTGAATTTCTTTTTTATAATATTCTAATAAATCATGATTCATCTGAATAGGTCCGCGTTTGGTAGGTATATGTCTTTCACTAAAGTCTTTTTCATTTGGTAGATGGACTATGTGTCTTTTTTTATCCCAAAATGCACTAGGTAAGTCCAATCATATCTCTTTTTGAAAAAACTGTTGGATACCTTCAATTCTCTTTTTAATGATGATTATCTAGTTGCTTGTCTATATTTTTTATATTGTATTTCTTTTTGTTAAAGTTTAATATGATCTTTTTATTTTTTATTAAATTTATTTGTTGAATAATAGTATTTTGTTGGAGTAATGATATTTTTATTATTATTGATAGGTGACAAAATCTAAAAGTGATTTGTGTATTTATCACACTGGTATGAATTCCTATTTCATTTACTATAAAAGGATATATCTGAATAAGAAAGAGTGTACCTAAAATAATATTTTGACTTAGATTTTTAACTAATATGAAGCTATTTTTAAAATAACAATTTTGATTGTAGATTAGAGCCTTGGATAATTTATGTTTGATATTCAAACTAGAACAATTTGCATTACTTAATTTTTTATAAGTCTTTTCATAATATTGAGTAGAAATTAAACATTCCCTAATACAATTTTGGTCTGCTCTTGAGTCAACTAATGTTACTGTATTTAAATGAAAACTCTTTTCTATATGAAGAAATATTTTAATATACCACTTTTGAAAATTATTATTATTTTTTATAATTTGAATATAATCTTCTGTCTTATCTTTTTGACTTTCTTCTTGTCTAATGGTTTCATCTTCTCGAATAATTATTTTCTCTTTTGTACTTGAATTTTCTAATATATTTAATCTAACATCCATTTGTAATTGTTGTATTTGTTGTCCTTGTACTTTCTGATAAAGTTCTTTAATTTGATTTTTAAGAGTTTTAATTTCTTCTTGTAATTCTTCTGTTATAACTTGCTTAAAAAGACTTTGAGTGGGATACTTTTCGAATATTTTATTTAAATTAAAAGATTTTGGATTACTAGTATGATGTTCTTGTGTAATTATATCCTTTAATTTTAATAAATATTCTCTTTTAGTATCAGAGTCTTTTATTTTTTTCTATAATATTTTTTTAAAAAAATTATTTTTTAAATCTAATTTTAGTAATCACATTGATTATTTTACAAGCACAAATCTCATCTGAGCAACTACTATCTGAATCACCATTTGATAAATGATTATCATTAAATTATTGAATTTCTTGAATAAAGTTTTCTGAGGTAGAACCAACACCAGATTCTTCACTAATTAATAATTGAGTAAGTTTGTTTCTAAGATCCTCTTGATCTTGAAATATTTCATTAATCTTACTTTTCATTCTACAATTATTAGATGTGTGACTGAGCTTTTTACAAGTTCACAAACTAAATCCTTTATTTTATTGTGTTTGGGCATATATTGTGCATTGGGCTCCTTATATTTTTTCTTGTAATAGTGATCATTAAATTAGACTTTTTGTTTCTTAGGCTTTGTATAATATGTAATAAATTTAGATTTATATTTCTTTCTATGGGATGGTGGCCTAATATTTTCATATCCATATTGTTCACAAAATGAGCTTACAATTTGACTAAAACTATATTTATCATTTTTTTTTATATTCTTGACATAATGCTAATCCTTCTTTTTAAATAAAAGTAAAAAGTTGTCCATATGCTATATTATGCCAAAGAATGAAACATCATCTAGAGTATTATACTAATTTCTTGATTATTCCTTTTTGAGAAAAATTTTGAAAATTCTACAATAAATCTTTCATTCCAAACAAATTTAGGTAATCCTGCATTACAGTCTGTCCTTTGGAATATATGTGTGGTAAAAATATTTTTATACCATCTAAAATTTCATAATATTGAACACCTAAGATTGGTTAAAACTATTTTGAAACTTTGTAATTTTTCTTGGGGATTTCTTATGAAATTCATTGTAATCGTATATATTAATACTTCTACTGCATTTTATTTTTCTTGAATAATGATATTTCCATGTTCATCTTCCTTTTTAATTTTTTCTATATGGTTGAGTATTGCATTTTGATTGGTTGTTCCTAAGCTATTATCCCACCAATATCTAAGCAATCTTGTAAATTTTGCAGCTATTAATTTTGCTAATACATAATCTGTGGCTTTATGAGCTTTATAAGCTAGAGAAACCATTCTTACTTCCTAGAGTAGATTTATAATTTCATATTCTCATCTACCATCTAAATTCCATTCATAAATTATATCTCTTGAATACATTCCACTAACGTATTTGGATCTTTCTTCGTATTGCATATCAGGTGGGGTTGGCTTAGGATAGCAATTTCTAGTAGGGGCATTTCTCCAATTAATAATTTGTCTAGATCTTCTTTTTATAATTTCTATTTTATTAGATTTATTGTCACTTTCATTACCAGTTTGAATATTTTGTTCATTTTATCCTATAGTGGTAATATTTGAAAACCAGGTAGAGCTGCTGTTTTTAACTATTATGTTCTAATATTTCTATCTTTGGAAATCTTACTGGTTCACTTTCTTTTTGAAGTATATTATAGGGTTTAAATAATAGAGGTGAGATATCTGTTGGAAATTGAGTAATTGTATTAGTTTTAGTGTTTTCTAGTTTGTCCTCTATTTAACTAACTTGTTTGGATATAGTTTGCAAAATTTTACTTTGATAATAATTTTATGCATAATTTTTTTTAATATCACCAAAAATTGGAAGCTTCTGTGTTTGGTATATTTTCTACTACTTTAAACGATGAAGCTATTATATCACTTTCTAAGGTTTTAATTTTTATTTATTTTAATGGTGGATGTAATAATTGAATAATTTCATGTTTGGTGGTATCCTATTTTCTAAGTTGAGAAGTTTGTACGTTAATATTGGAATTCTTAAAAGGAATTGTTATATTATTTCTAGATGCATAAGTATCAAACAAAATAAAGAAATGTATCATAACTTTTAATCTATCCATTTCTTCATACCATTTTGTCCTTTTTTTTTTTTTTTTTCAGTTTTTTGTTTTGTAAAACTTAAAAAGTACCAAATTCTTTTTCACCTATTTTCTTCTAACATAAAATCTTTTCTTAAAAATATTTTATCTATTTGAAAATTATCATTATGTGTAACATTAATAGTTTAAAAGTCTAATAAATTGGGTGAATTAGGAAACTGATCAACTATCGGTTAAGTTACTAGTGAAGTGTAATTTAATCAACTATTTATTTTTACTTCTTATAATTTAATGGAAAGTTCCCTAGAATATTTTGAACTATTAGGATAGGAGAACGATGATCTAACTGATAGTATATCAAAATAACTTGTTGACGTATTTTTTACTGTAAATGAATTAAATCTTAATAAAATTTTGCCATTTAAAGTTTCAACTATTTGTGAAATTTCTTTTTGTACAAAATTTCTGGGAGGATGAAGGTCTTCTATTTTTCAAATTTCTGGAATTGTAATTTCATTCTATTGGAGTAATTTTGGAGTGTATGTCGATGTAAGAGTATTGTCATTTTCCGTTTCTATAGTTAATATAGTAGTTTCTCATTTATGATCTTTGTAATAAACTCCTAAGATTAAATTCTGAAGTTGTATGTTTAAAATAAACTTTATATAATAATAAATATCCATGTCTATATTGTCGAAATTTAACTTCTGGTAAATGAATATTTAAAACTAAGGTATCTAGAATAGTTGGATCATGCAAACTAACTTGAAAATTAGGGGCACAATTAAACAAAATTGCATGATTGCATAAATTTGATTGAACTACTCCTAAAAGTGAATATTTAAATTTGAGTAATGTTTTATCTCTAAGTAGCATTAATATTAGAAAATCTAAACATATCATAGATAATGGTTTTATGGCTATTTGAATAAGTCCAAAGTGTATATAATTAAAACATTTTTCTTTATATTCAACTAAAGTTAATGAGTTAAGTAACCTAACTTCTTCAAACTCATTTTGCAAAGATAAAGTTTTTCATGTGTTTTTTTTTTTTAATTGAGTAAGCACTCTTAAAATCAAAAGTACCTATTTCATAAATATTATTGGATAGAATACGAGGTAACTTATCTTTAGAAGTTGTTTGACTAAAATTATTTATTTTTAACATTATTTCTCTAGATCCTATCATCCTAAATGATTCTTGGGTTTTAGAACCAAACAATTTTTTCGTTGAACAGCTCTCATTGCTACCCACTCAATCTTTAAACAATGTAAGCTAAGAGTGTATGAACAATAAAATTCTTAATGTATATTACCAATAAATCTAAACCTACTTAGCTTTAATACTAAATTTATTGATAAATTTTAGTATATCTATTTTTATTTATAAAATAAAAAATGCTCAGCCTCCTATAAATTTAGTACATAGAGAAATTTCACAAGTAATTGAAACTTCAGATGGTAAAATTTTATTAAGATCTAATTCATTTAATTGCTCAAATGCGATTTATGTTTGTAAAACAGTCAACGTGATTACCAAAAATAAATTTTAAAAATAATTTTTATTGGATATTATAAAAAAATAGAAGACCAATATTAAAATAGAATATTTATTAAAATTAAAAGGTATAATTATTTATGAACAACGTAGTAGAAACTTTTAATTTAAATAAAATATTCGAAAAGTGTCTCCCTCAAAGTCTTTTTAAACAAATTATAATAGGAAAATTATAAGAAGAAATTAAAATTCTTAAAAGTCAAATTAAAGAATTTAACCAGAAAGTACAAGAATAATAAATATAATAATTACAAATAGACGGTAGATTAAATATATTAAAAAATTTAAGTATAAAAGGCAAAACAGTTACAAAAATAATCTGTCATTCATGCAATAAAAAATAATAATTTCAGGACATTGGGATTCCAATGTGGTCAGGGCACTGATCCTTCAAGTTAAAGGTAACACGGGGTAGGCCACATTTCTGAATCCTAGCCGAACCCATTAGAATCATTTGCATTTACCATTATACCACTACAATATTTACTTAAAATTAACACACTAATAAATTAGAAACTTTGAGTGAATAAATAAATATTCTCAAGCACTCCAACGAAAAATTAAAGCAACTCAGGAATTGTGGGCAAAGTCACTTCGGATATTCAAGTAAGTTTTATTCATCTACAATTCATTTGCCTTAACCAAATATATAATTTTTTTTTTAATTATATACATTTTAAACTTATTCATATAGCTATAAAATCATCATCCATAATATATTTAGATTTTTCAGTATTAATGTTACTTAGAGATAAAATAATACTAAAATTTGAAAATTCACTTTTAGGAGTAGTTCAATCAAACCTATGCAATTGTACACTTCATTTTAACTGTGCCCCTAATTTTTAAGTTAATTTGCATGATCTAACCATTTTAAATATTTTAATTTTAAATATTCATTTACCAGGAGTTAAATTTTAACAATATAGACATGGTTATTTACTATTATACAAAATCTATTTTAAACATATAACTTCAGAATTCAATTCTAGGTATTTATTACAAGACTAGAAAGGAGAAATTACTATATTATCGATAGAAACAAAAAATAAATTAAAAAAAGCACTCCTACAACATATACTCCAAAATTACTCCAATGGAATGAAATTACAGTATTAGAAATTTAAAAAATAGAGAACCATTAGCTTCCTAAAAATTTAGTACAAAAAGAACTTTTACAAGTAATTGAAACCTTAGATGGCAAAGTTTTATTAAGATTTAATTCATTTATAATAAAAAAAATACATCAATACATTGTTCAGATATACAATCAGCTAGATCATCATTTTCCTATCCCAGTAATTCAAGATACTTTTGGGAACCTTATGTTAAATTAGAAAAAGTAAAAGTAGAGTAAATTACACTCCTCCAGTAGCCGAACCAGTAGCTGACCAATCTCTTAATTCGCCTACTATATCAGATTTTCAAATTATTAATATGATACAAAATGATAATTTTAAAATAGATAAACCATTTTTAAGAAAAGATTTTATATTATAAGAAAACAAGGAAAAAGGAAATTGGTACTTTACAACCTTTACTAAATAAAAAAACTGAAGAAATTAGGTCAGAATAGTATGAAGAAATGAATAGATTAAAAGTTACAATACCTTTCTTTATTTGGTTTGATACTTATGCATCTAGAAATAATATAGAAATTCATTTTAAAGATTTCAATATAAATGTAAAAACCTCTCAACTTAGAAAATGAGATACTACAAAATATGAAATTATTCAATCAATATATCCACCATTAGAATAAATCAAAATTAAAACATTAGAAAGTGATATAATAGCTTCACCATTTAAAGTAGAAGAAAATAGAATGAGTATAGAACCCTCCAATTTAGGTGATATTAAAAAGGTTTATGAACAAAATAATTATCAAAGTCAAATTTTACATACTATATCTAACCAAATTAATCAAATAGAGGATAAATTAAAAAATACTATGTATAACCCATAAAATTTGATATAACTTAAATTAATTAATTTTCGACATGAGTGATAAATTTCGATATATTATGTTTCGAGAAAACCTAGTTAAACCATGCGCGTATAGTTAAATCAAAATCCAGGCATAAAAGGCTATAGACATATATAGACTTAAGTAAGTTATTATTATTTATATTATTTTCATGATAAGTACAAATAACTCAAGGACTAGAATGAAAGGCTTTTAAAATTCAAGGGGTGAAAAATGTAAAATCACCAAAAGTTAGGAAAAAAAGTGTAAATAAAAAAAATATGAGGCCATCATCAAAATTATTATATTATTTTATTATGGCCTAAGAAAGTGTATTTCTAAGGAAAACTCAAGATATTTCTAAATTAAGCTTTTATGGTCATACAAACCTAAATTTCAATTTTTATAAGGTTAAGCCTAAATTAACTTAATATAAAAATACAAGCCCAAGCCCAAAATTTTGTATTTATCTCCATTATTTTAGTAAATTCTACATTTTACTACATTTCTCTACATTTTGTTTTAAGAAAATGAAGGCATAAAAGAAAGAAAATAAAAGACAAAGGGAAAGAAGAGTCCAAGACGTGACATGAAGGAAACAAGGCAATAAAACATGAATGAAAGGGGAGACAGCCATTTGGTCGTGAGGTGACTAGGCGAGGAGAAGGAGAAGGCCAAACAAGGCAACACTTTGCTTTTATTAAAAAAGAAGGATTAGCATTATGTCAAGATCAAAAGAAAAGAAGAAAATTGATAGGTATAGTTTTAGATAAATTGTAGGATCATTTTATAAACAATATAGATATAAAAATATTAGGTCACCATCTCATAAGAAAAAATATAAGCTCAAAACTATTACATACTATATAAAGCCTAGAAAACAAAAAGCCCAATTTAATGATCAATATTATAATAAAAAATATAAGATGTCCAATACTCAATATAGGCTCAAACACAATAAAAAGAAAGATTTAGTTTACTAGACTTGTAAAAGGTTCGGTCATACATCAAATGATTAGAAAATAAAAACTAAGATTAATAAAATATTTTAAAACCAAGAAGACTTTAGAAATAAACTTACTCAATTATTAATTAGTGAAAAATCTAGTGATAATTCTAGTTCAGTAGATTTTATTCAAAAAATCAAAAAATCTAGTAATAGTTCATCAAATAGTAGTTGTTCAGAAGGAATTTGTGCATGTAAGATAATTAATGTAATTACTAAGAATAAATTTGAAAAATAATTTTTATTAGATATTATAGAGAAAATAGAAGACTCATATATTAAAAGAGAATATTTATTAAAATTAAAAGACATAATTACTTAGGAACAACACACTAGTAATTTAAAACCTTTTAGTTTAAATAAAATATTTAAAAAATATCACTCAAAGTCTTTTTCAGCAAGTTATTACAGGAGAATTATAAGAAGAAATTAAAACTTTTAAAGGTCAAATTAGAGAACTTAATCAAAAGGTACAGGAACAACAAATACATTAATTACAAATGGATATTAGATTAAATTTATTAGAAAATTCCAAGAAAAAAAATTATTCAAGAAAATGAAACTGTTAGTTAAAAAGAAACCCAAGAAAATATGACAGAAGATTATATTCAAATAATAGAAATAATTAATTTTAAAAAATGGTATATTAGAATATCTTTACATATAGGAAATAGTTTTCATCTAGATACGTTTGCATTAGTAGATTCAGAAGCAGAAATTGCATTAAAGAAGGATTATGGAAAGACTTATGAAAAATTAAATGATACAAATGGTTCTACTTTGAATGTTAAATATAAATTATTCATGGCCCAAATTTGTAATCAAAATTATTGTTTTAAAAATAGTTTCATATTAGTAAAAAAAATTAAGTTAAAATATTATTTTAGGTATACATTTCCTTAAACAAATATTTTCCTTTAAAGTAAATGAAATAGAAATTCACACTAGCTTATTAAACACACCAATCACTTTTAAATTTTTATCCCCTATCAATAACAAAGAGATATTATTACTCTAAAAAAATACTATTACTAAACAGATAAATTTAATAAAAAATAAAAAAAAGTTATATCAAGCTTTTACATAAAGAAATACAGTATAGAAATATAGACAAGGAACTAGAGAATCCTATTATTAGAAAAATAATGGAGGATATCTAACAACTTTTCAACAAGAAATATGTTAAGACTTACCTAGTGCATTTTAGGATAGAAAAAGACAAGTAGTTCACTTACACTAAGAATTTTTTTTTAGTAAAAGACATATACCAACCAAAATCAGACCTATTCAAATGAATCATGATATGTTAGAATATTGTAAAAAAGAAATTCAAGACGTATTAAATTAGAATCTTATCCGAAAATCCAAGTCACCTTGAAATTGTTCAGCATTCTATGTAAACAAACACTCTGAAATAGATAAAAGAGTGCCTAAATTAGTAATTAATTATAAGCCTCTTAATGACGTACTACAATAGATTAGATATCCAATTCCTAATAAAAAAGATTTACTCAAAAGATTATATGATTCAAATTTTTTTTTTCAAAATTTGATATGAAAAGTGAATTTTGACAAGTACAGATAGCTGAAGAAGATAGAAATAAGACAGTCTTTATAGTACCATTTGGTCATTAGGAATGGAATGTGATGCCATTTGGACTTAAGAATATCTCCTCAGAATTTCAAAATATAATGAATGACATATTAAAATTTTATTCAAATTTTTCTATAGGATACATAAATGATGTTTTAGTATTCTTAAAGTTCATGTAGCAACATTTTAAACATCTTTAAACTTTTCTACACATAGCTAAGAAAAATGGATTAATAGCATCAGCCTTTAAAATGAAATTATTTCAAATTAAAATTAAATTTTTAGGCCATAAAATTTATCAAGGAACTATTAAACCAATAGATAGATCCATAGAATTTACAAGTAAATTTCTAGATAAAATTAGAGAGAAAACTCAATTACAAAGGTTTTTAGGATTACTTAATTATGTAGTAGAATTCTTTCTAAACTTTAGACAAATTTGTGAACCATTATTTAAAAGATTACAAAAGAATCCTCCACCATGAGGAGAAGAACATACTCAAGCAGTTAAGATATTAAAATAAAAAGTCAAGTAAGAACATACTCAAGCAGTTAAGATATTAAAATAAAAAGTCAAGTATTTTCGTTACTTATTTATTCCAAACCCTAGTGTATTCATGATAGTAGAAACAGATGCTTCAAACATAAATTATGGAAAATACTTAAACAAAAGTTAGAAGATTCTAAGAATGAATCCATAGTTAGATATCATTCGGGCTTATGACTTGGGCTCAAAATAATTATTCAATTATTAAAAACAAAATTTATCAATTGTTTATGCATTATAAAATTTTAAGATGATTTATTTAACAAAATATTTTTACTAAAAATAGATTACAAAAAAGATTCTTCAAAAAGATGTTAAAAATCTTGTATTCAAATAGATTTTTGTTAGATGCCATACGATTTTGTTTATTTTTTATTCCAAAATTGAGTATATAAAGGGGAATTATAATTCTCTCACTGACTATCTTACACGAGAATTTATTTAAGAAAAAGTGAGTTAAGTGATAAATATCAAGCATTTTCTATTCAACAAACATCACAAGAGTAATGGTAGACAAAAAAGTTATGAAAGCTATAGACTATGCAATGGATACTCAAACTTCTATTAATGTTTCAGGTTATAGTAATATACCAGTATCAAATTCTTATATAGCTTTAGCATATTTTCCTCATTTATCTTTTAGTCAATAGTTAAAACTGAGTCACCTACTCAAATTGAGTCATTTACCTAAAAAAAAGCTGAGTCATCTACTCAGCTACTTTCTTTTACTAAAAAATCTTTCCATACTCCAAAACTCTAGAGAATCCATATATAAGTTACTTCTTATTCCAAATCTGTTAACCTTTATGAACTCAAACAATTTGCCTAAAGAATCTTTCTTCCTTAATCTCAGTATATTACTGACAATTCAAACAAAAATAGAACCTTTTATAAATTTATCCTTGTTGATTCAAATTCCGTAGAAATTACTCATTGCAAGAACCCAAAAAACTCTATTGAAATTGCTTACTCAACATGTAAAATAAAAAAAAAATAAAAATGTTAGGGATTTCGGAGTTATATCCTTAAAGACATCAATAACATTCTTAGTTCTTTTTACTCCAAATGATTACAATTTTATAGATTATCAAAAAGTATAGTTTAATATATTTTATTTAAGAATATTTGATCATTCATAGTTTATTTCCTTTTATACTCAATGTCCCAAAAACCTACCATCTTGGTTTGCTGAATGGTGGTATTACTTTGGGCCTATTCCAATTAATTTAGATTTTTATCCAAAAGAAATATCCCAGTTGTTTTTTTTTTTTCATATTACTTAAAATATGTTGGAGTACCAAATGAACCTCTTATTCCACATAGATTTTGGAAAATCTTAGATTTTATCATGAAACTTTACCATAGACAAATATTTTTTCAATTTAAACTTATCCCTTTTACGAAAATTCAAAATTAAATAGTGGGATAAATTTGATCTTACTAGATGTTCTACTCAAATTATTCGACAGTGGCTTAAATATGGAAAGATTTTCAAAAAAGTAATCAAAGAAATAGCCAGCTCATTAGCACTCACTATTCCACCTACTCTACTTAAGAAGGATAAGGTCTCCAGCTCATCTTTGGAGTTTAGTAAAAATAAGTAAAAAACAAACAAATTAAAGGAAGTGATAGGCATGATTGTCCATCAATTAGATAGTAACTCCTCAATAGGTAGTACTTAATCACCGATGAAAAATTATAAAGACCCTTTTGGTGGATCACAGCACATGATCCTTTTGAATTATGAAGTTCAATTATTCAAGCCACCTACTTTAATTATTCAACAAGAAGATAAGCTAGCTTTTCAATGATAGGAGACAAGCATGCCACATTAACCAACAATTATTTAAAATGAATCCGTCACACCCCGACCCTGGGGTCTACTTGTGACAATCGCCACATACCCTCCTAATACAATCCATACACTTAGAGTGTATCAAGAGAGCCTATAAGACTTTTTGTAAACCATAAACTCTTGAAAATAGTTTATAAACACATTTCCTATATATGAGAGTATTATCAAAGAATTGATCTCCGTGATCAATTCATCCACAACATTATAATTTAAAATATAAGGATCAATTTAGATAATGATCATATAGCACTACTAATTCTCACGTCCACTTGACCTTTTTCTTAGATTTTCAAAATCTGATACTACACATGCATATATAATGAATTTCACGATTCTATATAATTAAACACAATATACTAAATGCAATGCTCGTGAAAAATATGTCTAAAATTCCTTAGTTAACATGACACATTTCTCTAGGTTAATCTATGAGTGTCATTTATCCGATTTTCAACAATGAAATCACGAGACAGTAAGTATTCCTAACTCACATTTCCGTCAGAAATAGATTTACTCATTTTAAATAATATCTAGCATGTATATGATCATTATACACTTCTAGTTAACCCAAAATTAACACAAATATACTATTTCTTATGCGAAAATCAACTTAAATCTAATATGAACAGTAAGCCCTAAATTTTGACATACTCACAGATCTAAAAATTAAACTTCTAATAGGTTAATAGACCTACCTTTAGCCTGTAGAAGTCCTTAGAAACATCACTTTATCGTTTGAATGCAAAACTTTCAAATTATCTTTGAACCCTAGTTTTCTTCTTTGTTCTTCCTTGCTGTTCTTTACACTTTTTTAGCCCAAATATAGCACTACATTGTAAAGGAGAAAATGAGAAATCACATGGGGACTTAAATTGAAAGAAAACCTAAGAGTTTTTCTAGGTTTCTAAAAGGAATCCGAGAGAGAGTGTGAGGTGTTATTTTTGTTTAGAGAGAGAGTGAAGAAAACGTAAATGAAGATACTGGGGAGTTAATCCCCTTCATGGGTATTTATAGAAAGGGGCAAAATGACCAAATTACCCGTCGTATTTTACCTTGATTTAGACATATATCTATAACTTTAGACTAAGTATCGATACTTTTGGGTTAGGTATCGATACCTTAAGTCTAAATATCAATCCGTTCCTTAATAATTCAATTATAAAAATTTTATCTACCTCGAGTATCGATACATTAACTTTTATATATCAATCCTTCTCTTTTTAAAGTATCAATACCTTTGATGAAGGTATCGATTTAGTTCGCCTTGTAATTATTTTTCAACTCTCTGTCTCGGCATGTATCGATACTTTTGATGAAGGTATCGATTTGGTCTATCTTATAATTATTTTCGAACTCTCTGTTTTACCCTGTATCGATACCTTTCTCCATAGATATTGTCAAATACGTTAGTGTAAGGCATTGCTCGAAAACTAAATATGCGCTAAGTCTAACTTATTTAATTCATTTAATTTTCATACCATGAGTTAGCTTAAGTCACCTAAGCCTTTATTGTGTGTCAATTAACATGTATAATACATGTGTGAGAATGATAGTCATTCAATGATTATTTTATCCCTATGTTTAAAAAATAGGGTTTAACAAAATCTTTACTTTATCTTGTAATAATTTAGTTGCAATAATTCAATTGTAATAATTAGTTTAAAATTGCTATATATTTTAATCCTTACTTAATGTTAAGTTAGAGTGAATTCAAGGAAAATACTAGTTGTAAAAAATTTTCTGAATTCTTTGCTTACAACCTTGTAATCAATTTTCAAAATTTTCAATAATATATAACAATTCTATATATAAAGATATTCAAAGTTTAAAGTTTTGAATAATATACAAGGTTATGAGAAGAGAATTCAGCGAGGTTTTTACAAATAGTATTTTTTTTCTTGAATTCGCTCTAACTTAACATTGAGTAAGGACTAGAATATATAGCAATTCTAAACTAATTATTACAATTGAATTATTGCAACTAAATTATTACAAGATAGAGTAATAATTCCTTTTAATTTTGAATTATTGTAACTAAATTATTACAAGATAAAGTAAGGACTAGAATATATAGCAATTCTATTTACAGATAAGCCTTACATGCTTTCTTGATACATTCTGTGCATAGAGAATGTATCAAGAAGAAGATCTGTGGCGATTATCACAGGTGGACCTCAAGGTTGAGGCATGACATCACTTTCTTTAATTTGTCTGTTTTTTACTTTTTTTTCACTAGATTCCAAAGATGAGCTGGAAGTTTTATCCTTCTTAAGTGAAGTAGGTGAAATAGTGAGTGCTAATGAGTTGGATACTTTGAAAATCTTTCCATCTTTAAGCCATTGTTGAATAATTTGAGTAGAACATCCAGTAAGATTAAATTTGTCCCACCATTTAATTTTGAGTTCTCGTAAAATAAATAAATTTGAATTAAAAAAATATTTATCTATGGTGAAGTTCTATTATAAAATCTAATGTATGCTAAAATCTATGTGGAAATAGATTTGTGGAATAAGAGATTTATTTGGTACTCCAACATATTTTGAATAATATAGAAAAGACAACTGAGATATTTCTTTTATATAAAAATCTGAATTAATTAAAGTAGGTCTAAAGTAATATCACCATTCAGCAAACCAAGATGGTAGGTTTTTGGGATATTGAGTATCAAAAGAAATAAATCATGAATGATCAAATGTTCTTAAATAGAACATATTGAACAATATTTTTTAATAATCTATAAAATTGTAACCGTTTGGAGTAAAATGAATTGAGAAGGTTATTGATGTCCATAAAGACATAACTTCGAAGTCTCTGAAAATTTTAATTCTTTTTATTTTACATGTTGAATAGACAATTTTATTAGGGTTTTTTGGGTTCTTATGATGAGTAATTTCTACGAAATTTGAATCAGACAAAATCATAAAAAGTTTTATTTTTATTTGAATTGTCAGTAATATACTGACAGGAGAAGAAAGACTCTTTGGGTAAACTGTTTGAGTTCATAAAGGTTAATAGGTTTGGAATAAAGAGTAACTTATATATGGATTCTATAGGGTTTTGGTGTATAAGAATACTTTTAAGTAGAAGAGGGTGATTGAGTAGATGACTTAGTTTTTTTCTGGGTAGATAACTTAGTTTGAATAAGTAACTTAGTTTTAACTACTTGACTAAAAGATAAAGGAGGAAACTATGCTAAAATTGTATAAGAATTTGATACTAGTATATTATCGTAACCTGAAATATTGATAGAAGTTTGAGTATTCATTGCATAGTGTATAACTCTCATAACTTTTTTGTCTGCCATGACTCTTGTAAAGTTCGTTGAATAGAAAGTGTTTGGTGTTTATCACTCAACTTAGTTTTTCATTGTAAAAATTCTCTTGTAAGATAATCAGGGAGAAAATTATCATTCCTCTTTATATACTCAATTTTAAAATAAAAAATGGATAAAATAATCTGTATTTAGCAAATATTTGTTTGGATACAAGATTTTTAACATAATTTTGAAAAAAAAACTCTTTTGCAGATTTGCAGTCTATTATCAGTAAAAATGCTTTGTTGAATAAATCATCTTGAAATTTCATAATGCATAAAATAATTGATAAATTTTTTTTAATAGTTGAGTAATTCTTTTGGGCACCGAGCTATATGCTCGAATGATATCTAACTATAAATTCATTCTTAGAATCTTTTAACATTTGTTTGAGTATTCTCCCGTAACCCATGTCTGAGACATCTGTTTCTACTATCATGAATGCACTAGAGTTTGAAATATTTAAGTAAGGAAGATACTTGACTTTTTGTTTTAATATCTTAACTGCTAGAGTATGTTATTCTCCCTATGGTGGAGAATTCTTCTGTAATATTTTGAATAAGGGTTTATAAATTTGTTTAAGATTCGGAAAGGATTTTGTTACATAATTGAGTGATCCTAAAAACCTTTGTAATTAGATTTTCTCTCTAATTTGCTCTGAAAATTTACTAGCAAATTATATGGATCTATCTATTGGTTTAATAGTTATTTGATAAATTTTATGATCTAAAAATATAATTTTAGTTTGAAATAATTTTATCTTAGAAGTTGATACTGCTAATCCATTTTTCTTAGCTATGTGTAGAAAAGTTTGTAGATGTATAAAATGTTGATCTATAGACTTTAAGAATATTAAGACATCATCTTGTATACTATAGAAAATTTTGAATAAAGATTTAATATATCATTCATTATATTTTGAAATTTTGAGGGAGTATTCTTAAGTCCAAATGGTATCGCATTCCATTTGTAATGATCAAATGGTATTCTAAATGTTGTCTTATATATATCTTTTTTAGCTATCTATATTTGCCAAAATCTACTTTTCATATCAAATTTTGAAAATGTTGTTAAATTATATAATCTTTTGAGTAAGTCTTTTTTATTGGAAATTGGATACCTAATTTATTGTAATATGTCATTAAGAGGCTTATAATTAATTACTAATCTATGCACTCTTCTTTCTATTTCAGAGTGTTTGTTCACATAGAAGGCTGAACAACTCTAAGGTGACTTAAATTTTTGGATAAGATTCTTGTTAAATAAGTCTTGAATTTCTTTTTTACAATATTCTAATATATTATGATTCATTTGAATAAGTTTGACTTTGGTTAGTATATGTCTTTCACTAATTTTTTTTTTTTTATAGAGTAAGTGAATTACGTGTCTTTTTCTATCTCAAAATGCACTAGGTAGGTTTGAGCATATTTCTTTTTGACAAAGTTGTTGGACTTAATTCTTTTTCTCATAATAAAATTCTCTAGTTGTTTGTTTATATTTCTATATTGTATTTCTTTTTGTAAAATCTTGATATGACTTTCTTTGCTTTTTATTAAATTTATCTGTGGAGTAATAGTATCTTTTTCTAATAATAGGATTCTTTAGTTGCTTGTCTATATTTTTATATTGTATTTCCTTTTGTAAAATCTTGATATGACTTTCTTTGCTTTTTATTAAATTTATCTGTTGAGTAATAGTATTTTGTTGGAATAATGATATCTCTTTATTATTGACAAGGGATAAAAATTTAAAAGTGACTGGTGTGTTTAGTGTAAATTCCTATTTTATCTAGATATATTTGGATAAGGAAAGGTGTACATAAAATATTATTTTGACTAAATTTTTTGATTAATGTGAAACTATTCTTAAAACAATAATTTTGATTACAAATTTGAGTCTTGAATAATTTATATTTAACATTTAAACTAGAATCATTTGCAATACTTAATTTTTCACGAGTCTTTTCATAATATTAAGTAGGAATTAATCATTTTCTAATACAATTTTGACGTGTTCCTGAATCTATTAATGCAACCATATATAAATAAAAATTATTTCCTATATATAAAGATATTCTAATATACTGTTTTTGGAAATTAATTCTTTCTATTATTTGAATATAATCTTCTGTCATATTTTATTGAGTTTCTCCTTGACTAACAGTTTCATTTTCTTAAATAATTGTCTTTCCCTTTGAATTTTCTAATGAATTTAATCTAACATCCATTTGTAATTGTTGTATTTGTTGTTCCTGTACCTTTTAATTAAGTTTTCTAATTTGACCTTTAAGAGTTTTAATTTTTTCTTATAATTCTTCTGTAGTAACTTGCTTAAAAAGACTTTGAGTATGATATTTTTCAAATATTTTATTTAAACTAAACTGTTCTGTATTACTAGTGTGTTGTTCTTGAGTAATTATGTTTTTTAATTTTAATAAATATTCTCTTTTAATATCTAGATCTTCTATTTTCTCTAGAATATCTAATAAAAATTATTTTTCAAATTTATTCTTAATAATTACATTAATTGTTTTACATACACAAATTCTTTTTGAACAACTACTATTTGAATCACTATTATTAAATTTTTAGATTTCTTGAATAAAATCTTTTGCACTAGAATTATCATTAGATTATTTACTAATTAATAATTGAGTAAGTTTATTTCTAAGGTCTTCTTGATCTTGAAATATTTCATTAATCTTAATTTTTATTCTACAATTATTTGATGTATGACCGATTATGTTTGGGCCTATATACAGTATTGAGCTTCTTATATTTTTTTCTTATAATATTGATAATTAAATTAAACATTTTATTTTCTAGACTTTGTATAATATATAATATTTTTGGACTTATATTTTTTCTTATGGGATGGTGACATAATATTTTCATATTCATATTATTCACAAAATGATCTTACAGTTTGGTTAAAACTATAGCTATCAATTTTCTTCTTTTCTTTTTGTTCTTGACATAATACTGATCATTCTTTTTTAATAATAATAAAAAAAAAGTATTGACCATAAGCTATATTATCATCAAGAATAGAAATTCTTTGGAATATTCTACTAATTTTTTTAGTATTCTTTTTAAGAAAAAATTAGGTAATCCTGCAACAAATCTCTCCTTTCAGAAAGACGTATTCCAGTATGTTCTTTAGAATATATGTGTAGTAAAAACATCTTTATATCACCTAAAATCTCCCACTGTTGGACATTTAAGATTAGTTAAAACTATTTTAAAGCTTTGTAATTCTTCTTGAGGGTTTCCTATAAAATTCATTGTTATTGTATATATTAGTACTTCTATCACATTTTATCTATCTTGAATAATAATATTTTTATTTTCATCTTCTTTTTTAACTTTTTCTGTATGGTTGACTGTTATATTTTAATTAGCTATTCCTAAACTATTATCCCACCAATATCTAAGGAATCTTGTAACTATTAATTTTGTTGATTCAGGATCTGTGACTTTTTGAGCCTTTTAGGTTGTAGAAGCCATACATATTTCTTGAAGTAAATTCATAATTTTATAGTTTGATCTACCATCTAAATTTCATTCATAAATTTCATCTCCTGAATACATTCCACTAACATATTTATATATTTCTTCATATTGAGAGTTGGTCTCGAATATTAGTTTTTAGTAAGGATATTCTTCCAACTAATGGTTTGGCTAGTTCTTCCTTGTACTCTTTCTATTTTGTTAGGTTCATCCTCACTTTCATTATTAGTTGAATATTTGGCTCACCTTTTCATATTGTATTAATATTTAAAGGATCAAGTAGGGTTGCTAGTTTTTGACTAATTTATTTTAACATTTCTGATTTTGAAAACCTTATTAGTTCACCATCTTTTTGAAGTACATCATAGGACTTAAATAATGGAGGTACAATATTCGTTAAAAATTGAGTAATTGTATTGTTTTTAACATTTTCTAATTTATTCTTTATTTGACTAACTTGTTTAGATATAGTATGTAAATTTTGACTTTAATAATTATTTTGTTCATAAACTTTTTTAAAAAATAATTTTTATTAGATATTATAAAAAAATAGAAGACTCTAATGTTAAAAAAGAATATTTATTAAAATTAAAAGGTATAATTACATACAAACAACATACTAATAATCTAAAACTTTTTAGTTTAAATAAAATATTAGAAAAGTGCCACGCTCAAAGCCTTTTTAAACAAGTTACAATAGAATAATTACAAGAAAAAATTAAAACTCTTAAGAGTCAAATTAAATAATTTAATCAAAAAGTACAAGAACAACAAATATAACAATTATAAATAGATATTAGATTAAATATATTAAAAAATTCAAGTATAAAAAGCAAAACAATTATTCAAGGAGATGAAATCATTAGTTAAGAAGAACGTCAAAAAGATAGACAAAATATTATATTCAAATTATAAAAAAAAATTAATTTTCAAAAGTGGTATATTAAAATATTTCTAAACATAGAAAGAGTTTTTATATTTTGATATTAGTGAAAATATGAATCTATGTCATATTCATGTAAATGTTATAGTATTTATGCAATTCCTATTCCTATTCATATCATATTCAAATTAATTATTCAATTTGTGACAAATAATATACTTTTTTTATTTTATTTAATTTGTTTTTCTATATATATCTATATTGCGAATTATGAAGATTTTCCATTTCCTTGGCAAAACTTTTATTGTTTTTAGTTTCTCTCATTTTCATTTATTTCCCTATAAATATTAATAAATAAACTAGCATTATTTTTACATAAAAATGAAAATAATCCCTCATTCATGCAATAAAAAATAATAATTTCAGGACATGGATTCCAATGTCGTTAGGGCACTGACCCTTCGCGTTAAAGGTCACATGGGGTAGGCCACATTTTGTGTCCTAGCCGGCCCCATTAGAATCGTTTGCATTTACCATTATACCACTACAATATTTACTTAAAATTAACTCACTAATAAATTAGAAACTTTGAGTGAATAAATAAATATTCTCAAGCACTCCAGTGAAAAAGTGAAACAACTAAGGAATTCTGGGCAAAGTCACTTCGGATCAATTTTGATTTCAATTCTAAATTGAAATAAAATTATTAATTTTAATTTCAATTAAATCGTTCTAAATTTATCATGCATAATAAATTGAGCTAAACCAAATAGATAAATATTGATTAAATTTGGTTCAATTTTAATAATTTAGATTTAAATTAAAAAAATATTTTTAATTTTATTAACTGAAATATTGTTATAATTAAATATAAATGAATTGTTTTATACTTGTTAAAATAATAAATAAGTTTATTTGAATAAAAATAAAAATAATTAAAAAAATATTAATTCGATTTAATTTTTACGTGCATACTAAAAATCAAATCAATATTTATTAATTTAATTTTTTTAAACAGAAATCAAACCGGACAAATTTCAAAACCGGTTCAAAATCGCGGTTTGGATAATTTGGGTTTAACTCTGCCCACCTAGCTATTTCAACCTTCTTCGTTAAAAGTTCGTTTAACGTAATTAAATTATATTTTTATTTATAATATATATATATATATATATTAAAATTCTGAGATAAAATAAAAAATTAATTATTATAAATAATGGAAAAGAACTTACTTTATAGCAGTGATACTGGTCAACCGTAACGTCACCGGTAGCATTATTGGCCACAATTCCTGTTTCAGAAAATAATCATATCCCATAATTAAATTAATTTACATAATTAATAGTTATTACCGGGCTTCTTAACGAAGACATCCCAAATGCTGGGCCCACGACCCTCTTTGTTGGCCATTCCTTCGACTTGATAAGCAGACGTCGCCGTTCCGAAGACAAAGCCTTTCGGAAAGCTTTGTCTGCTCAGCCCGCCGGTGTCGAAATGGACGGCTTCATTGAAATCTGTTGCTTGCGCAACGCACTTAATAACGACAGCAGGGACAGTGAAAGAGAGGAAGAAGAAGGCTAGAAATGGCACTCTCATTTTGAAGATAGAGTACGATGACAGTGGCAGTGTGTGTGTTTGGAGTCCTTTTATGAATGATTCCAAACCGACAAATAATTATATTATATTCTATAAAAATAATACATCCCTCCAGTCATATATTTTGATAATATGTGAGAAACTAACATTCCAGTCCCTGATATTTGACATTTTTATAAATAAAACAATAAATATTTCTATTTATATGAAAAAGATCCTTAATTAATCTATTTCAAATATTAAGGAGAGAACTATTTTATAAAAATATAAAAAAATTCTCTTTATTTGTTATAAGAGTTAATTATTTTATTGGGTTTTTATATTAACTAAAAAATATAAATAAATTAAAAGTTGTATGTTATCTCATTAAGCGGACAGGCTCTCGCGGAATTTTAAATTTGATGTTATAAAAATAGACTTTTTATGATTTAGCCCTTATAGTTTTGTAATTTTAACATTTTGACCCGTCTCTTAAAATGTAGGTCCCCACAATTCATGAGTAAACTTAAAACAAAACAAAACAAAGTTTGGTGGCAGACTAAAGGGACGTCGTCTAGTAGTAGAGTAGGGGCAAATATGTCACCACAGCCTATGGATTTCATCGGCCGCCCCGTCCTCTTTTGGGACATTGTCCTGTCCTCAACCAGTCACTTTAGTTGAAATTACTAAGCTGTACACGGGAGGATTACGAATCTTTTACCAAGTTACGTCTTTTGCACGCAGGAAGGAATCGAACAGATGCAGCACTTGACACAGGTAAATATGGAATAATTATCAAGATAAGGTAAAAAAAGAAAGGGTGGAGAGGAACTGAACAGAAACGTTAATTAAAATTACTGGTTACGGGCTTTAAATTACAAAATGGGCGAACCCAAATGCATCCATTTCATTTCTTAAAACACTTCTTTTTACAGAGACAGAGTGTAGTCAGAAGACTATTGGCTTGAATTTAATATCATCACTTAATACCCCATCGGACGAAACAAGGAAAAGCCCATTAAATTAAAGCCCACTAAAATAATGACTTCCAGGGAGACCCTGCATTATTATTTTGACACCCTTGTAAGTGCCATTTGTACCTATTTATTACAATAATTAAATTTAATAAATTTTAATAATTTACATTTGAGATTATCATTTAACCATTACTATGGGCCCACCTTAACTTGACTTTTACATATTTACACCAATCAGTTCTGTCCAAGTAACCCCAGTTATGGTTCGTCATCATTTACGCGTCGTGCACTGCACACACACACACACACATAATTTGGTTATAAAACCCCGCTCTTTTCAAAACCACCTTCTTCTTTTTAACCAAGCCCACTGTCCCACTGTCAATCAAACTTTCCCTTTCACAAAATCTCTCTCTTTCTCCAATCCAAATAGTCGACCTAAATAAAAAAACAATGCCACAGCTGGCAGAAACCTACGCTTGCGTGCCGTCGACGGAGCGCGGCCGAGGAATTCTAATCTCAGGCCATCCGAAATCCAATTCCATTCTGTACACCAATGGCAGATCCGTTATTATTCTCGATCTTAGTAATCCGTTGCAGGTCTCGATCTACGGCGAGCACGCGTACCCTGCCACGGTGGCACGGTTCTCTCCCAACGGAGAGTGGATCGCGTCGGCTGACGTGTCCGGTACCGTACGGATCTGGGGGGCCCACAATGAGCACGTTTTGAAGAAGGAGTTCAGGGTTCTGTCAGGACGGATCGACGATCTTCAGTGGTCGCCCGACGGTTTGAGGATCGTTGCTTGCGGTGATGGGAAGGGGAAGTCGCTTGTACGCGCGTTCATGTGAGGGTTTTTTTTTGTTCTTTGACTTTGCTTCTCTTGTTCGACAATTACTTGGCATTGATTCCAGGAAATAGATTGCAAGGTACTGGTAGCAATTGAAAAGGAACTTGACTGTGAGGAGTAATGAGAAAACAATGCGCTTGAACATAAGAGAAAAGGAGTTACAGTCATCATACAGATGTTTGAACAGCCTAGAGATTAGAGAATTTAAATTTTTACTTAAGCAGATACTTCAGTTGTACTAGATATGCATGAATTATCCTGGAATTGCTTAAATATACGAAATAAAATGTGGCTACATTGGTGCTGATAAATTTAGTGATGCAGACAACTTAGCTATTGAATCTTTGAGAAAGTAGGACCGTTTGCAATGGTAGTGTTTATGGAAGTTGTTTTCTAGTCTACTGTTTTTTAACTGATAATTAAACTTTGTGAGATGGAAGAACAAATCACGAGGGAGGCTTTTATCTGAGATGGAAGAAAATAGTTTGGTTTCATGTCCATGCAGCATACTTTTACCACTAGTCCTCTTTAATTTAGGGGGTACTTTCTCTATTTTAAAAAGCTATTGAATGGAAGCCATTAGATGCTTGCCACTTTTGCATTTCATTTAGTAGTGAGGAAGGATTAAAATTTCTTTTGCAGCACTTTTAAATAGTGATTTCTATATTATGCTGGCAAGAACGTCTCAAATTATTTGAACTTGGTTGCGGCTTCTTTTGAATTTTTTCTTTGTTGAAAATATTGCATGAAAATAAACCAAACCAAAATAAACCAAACCCCTTCCCAACCTTGGTGTGAGCAAGATTTGAACCGTAAACCTCTTTTACCACCCCAACAGGTTTTACTAGTTGAACCAATTAGTGCACACAAAAGATTACGTAATTGCAGTTATTGTGAATGATTAGAGTCGCTTTATTCTTATACTTTTTACTAATCTCATCTTTATCTGTTGTGATGTAACTCTTTCTTACCCCAATACTTGATGAAGATAATCTTATTCTTGCACTTTTTACTAATCTCGTGCTTTATCTTTCACGATGTAATTCTTGCTTAACATCCAATAGTTGAATGTAATCTTGAACAGGTGGGATTCTGGCACTAATGTGGGGGAATTTGATGGTCATTCAAGACGTGTCCTAAGTTGTGCCTTCAAGCCAACAAGACCATTTCGCATTGCGACATGTGGAGAAGATTTCTTAGTGAATTTCTATGAAGGACCTCCATTTAAATTCAAGCTGTCTCGCAGGTATGTCATAATGGAGTAATTGGTGTAACAGTTTTGTGCAATGTGTTTCAGATCTCCTTTTTTACTCATCAGTGTTTTTTGTCCATGTCAATCTCTGGGTAATATGATAGAGTTTTCACGTACTTACAAATTGGTAGAGTTGCTGTTTGAGATTCTTCAACTCTTCCCTTCTCTTTAGCACATGCGACCAAAAGAAAAAAAAATGTCTGAACATGGATTTTTGGCACTAGTTGGTCAACCAAGACAGGTAGAGTATGATAATTACCACTCAAAACTTAACAATGGAAAACATGGTTTTTGATATTTTTGTTCCTGCTTACTCCCTTTTTTGAAATTTTATGAATTTCAACTATCTTTGCTTTCATAGTCTACTGATCTTTGAATTTTAAAAACGAATTGAATTGGGTAGATGCTGAAGAAAATAGGTAATGGCCTCCCATTAAACATGGAGGAAATGGTGTAGAGAGACATCACTATTTGGACCTCCTACTACTATAGGAAAATGTGCAAGACTTTCTTATGATTTAGACTGATTAAGACTTGATTGCGTGGTATATCCATTATAGTGACCAAAGCATTGTGCCAACAACAAAAAGAAAAAAAAAAAAACTGACACATTGCAAATAGGTGCAGCAATATTGAATATCCTTCTTTTCACATGTTAGTGCATCACTGAAGTCTTGGTTTATGGATTTGCAGGGATCATTCAAACTTTGTCAATTGTGTTAGATTTTCTCCAGATGGCAGCAAATTCATCAGTGTAAGCTCTGACAAAAAGGGTATAATATTTGATGGAAAGAATGGCGATAAGATTGGAGAGCTGTCCTCTGTGGATGGCCATAAAGGCAGTGTCTATGCTGTTAGCTGGAGTCCTGATGGTAAACAGGTCAGCACCTGCATGTTAATAAATACCTTCTCATTGTGCCAAAGATCTATATCAGTCATTCTTTTTACATATGTTTTGACATGGTAGCTTTATGAAATAATTTTGAATAGAAGCAGCAATTGGTCTGTCTTCCACTCCTCCTGCTGTCACCCCCCTTTTCATGATTCATAAAAATCTCTTAACTATTTATAAATTTTTATTTTGTCTTTAGTTGTTCAATGGGAAGATATGGTGCCATCTGAAAGTATATTTTTGAATAAGTCCTGATTGTAGGTATGATTGGTTGGTTGAAAATTCATTGTGATCAATTGTCTTTCCCCATTTATATTTAAATAAAATTTAGTATAAGTCTTATCTTTGCAAAGTCTGACAAAGCATATTTTGGTCCTTGATTGGAGTTATAAGATTGAACAGTCAAACCTGAGGTCAGACTACATTCTTTATCTTTTATTGCAGTTTCAAATTAAGGGCGAGCCAAACACATTGATTTTAGGGCTAACCACATTCAAGATCTTCTAGCTTGATTCTTGGTACCCTGGATGTTTTGGACTTGAATAGAAATCAATTGTTTTGTATTTAGATCCAATTGGAAATTTTAATGTCAACTCTTTACAATCCAAAAACTCAGACGGTAGGGCCTTGTAATTTCTTGTTCACAGTGAATATTCTTGTAATTGGCCCAGTGGATGTAGCCTTATACCCGAGCTATGTTAAAATTTTATGTTATCGTGTTTGGTTGTTTTCTTGTTTGATTTGCTATTTATTAACCTTGATTACTCTTCAGAACTCTTACTACATAACTTGAATTTATATACTGTTAAATAATGATGATCATGGTAACATGGATATATACAATATAGGTAGAAATATAAACTATGAACATGACTTTCGAGAAAGATAGTGTTTAATGATGTGCCTCATAGTTTGTTCATAAGAAACATAATGTTCTCATTCCATTATCTATATTTGACCTTCTGGTTTTTCTTCTACTTCAAGGATTAGGTTTACTGAAAAGGATTGCAGGAAATTATCTAGTGAATAAGTGTAAACTTGCACACCCAAAATACACATATATGTTCTTCGGGAATGCCTAAAGCTGATACTGGAATTAGATTTTGAAACACCATTAAAGTGCAAGTAACTGTAAAATTGCGCCTGATTATTGAAAATCTATAACTCCTGAACTAAGATCCCAAATAAAAAAAACTAACTTAACCCTGGATGAAATAAGGAATAAGGATGATAAAAAAAATGCCTTTCATGTTTCCCTTGATAATACCAAATCCTACTTTCAGTTTGTTAATAGCTCTTAACAAAATTTAATACCAGGGTTACATTAGTAGAAATAAATCAGAAGACTCATAAACCTGGGAACCCAGGCTACCATTATGTGAACTGTGAATTGTTCACTTCATGAATTTAATAAAAGAAAGGTCCTGTGCTAGAACTAAAGGGATCTGCAAGCAAGGGATGTATAGAAAAACCGTTTTGTCAGATTGATATGGTAAATGATACTGAAATTGTTGGCATTCTGACACTCAATCTCTTAGAGGGCAACTATAATCTATACAAATGAAAACAACATTTTTTGCTTCCTTCTCACCTGCTGTGTTAGTTGTGTTTTTACCTTTGTTTCCTGCTCAAAGCATATACATGGTGATGTGCTTACCATTGGGGGTAAATCTTCCTTTTCAGGTGCTGACAGTGTCTGCTGACAAATCAGCAAAAGTATGGGAGATCTCTGAGGATAATAACGGGAAGTTGAAGAAAACATTGACTCCTTCTGGGTCTGGCGGAGTGGATGACATGCTAGTTGGATGTCTTTGGCAGAATGATTATCTTGTCACTGTTTCTCTTGGTGGCACAATCAGTATATTTTCAGCAAGTGATCTGGAGAAGAGCCCACAGCAATTATCTGGACATATGAAAAATGTTGCTGCATTAGCTGTACTCAATAATAACCCGAAGGTTATACTGTCAATTAGCTATGATGGCTTGATAATTAAATGGATTCAAGGTGTCGGGTATAGTGGTAAATTGCAGAGGAAAGAGAATTCTCAAATCAAATGTTTTGCTGCCGTCGAAGAAGAGATTGTTGCATCTGGGTTTGACAACAAGGTGACTTACACCAACATTTTTTTCCATCATACATAGATAGTTTGCACTTCAATGTTTGCATCTTTTTTATGTAGCTTTTTCTGGTAGCCTTCTTCATAAAAAAGTTCAATTGGATGAGCCAAATGCTATTAGTAAAATGTGTTGATGAGGTTTTGTTTACCCATTGTTCTAGCTATAAAGCATGAATT
Source organism: Cedrela odorata (assembly GCA_035584115.1). NCBI lineage: Eukaryota > Viridiplantae > Streptophyta > Magnoliopsida > Sapindales > Meliaceae > Cedrela > Cedrela odorata. Next base: position 6,500 of record JAXCLQ010017212.1, on the reverse strand, counting down.
ATTGTTTATATTGGCATCTAATTTTGTTCGAAGAGTTGTGGTTGAAAGGAAGATTAACTGGCCCTGCACTATCATTTGTCCTTTTTTTGGAAATTACTTATCCCTGTATTTGATATTGTGTTTTCTATCTCTAATGCTTTTGTCTGCTTCTGTTTTGTATAAACTAGATATGGAGAGTTTCTCTACAAGGGGATCAATGTGGAGATGCAAATTCTGTTGACATTGGCAGTCAATCAAAGGACTTGAGCCTTGCTCTTCAATCTCCTGAACTTGCTTTGGTCACGACTGATTCAGGAGTTGTTTTGCTCCATGGTGCAAAGGTGGTATCAACAATTAACCTCGGTTTTCCTGTGACAGCTTCTGCAATTGCACCTGATGGAAGTGAGGCTATTATAGGTGGGCAAGATGGTAAACTACACATATATTCAATCAGAGGAGATACTCTTACAGAAGAGGCTGTCCTTGAGAAACACCGGGGGGCTGTTAGTGTCATACGCTACTCTCCTGATGTTTCAATGTTTGCATCAGGTGATGTAAATCGAGAAGCCGTAGTGTGGGATTGTGTCTCTCGAGAGGTATGCACATATAGATTTATCCTATATAACAGTTAGAATTGCATTCCCATATTTCTTTTTTCACCCCGAGGATAATGAAATCTTGTTCCTTATTTTTAACAAATTATGACTTGCAGGTAAAGCTTAAGAATATGTTGTACCATACTGCACGCATCAACTGTCTTGCTTGGTCTCCTGATAACAGTATGGTTGCTACTGGATCACTTGATACCTGTGTTATTATATATGAAGTTGACAAGCCAGCATCTAGCCGTATTACTATTAAAGGAGCTCACTTGGGTGGGGTTTATGGATTAGCTTTCACTGATGAGTGCACTGTCGTTAGCTCTGGTGAGGATGCTTGTGTCCGTGCATGGAGGTTGATGCCTAATTGAGAATTAGTAGTGGAGACCAGTTAAGCAGATACCGAGGTCAGGATCTAGAAGTTGGTGTATGTTGTTTGTTTGAATTCGGTTTGAAATGAGATGGAAGGAAAGGAAACTTCCACGACCAAGTATTTTGTTATCATAAACTTGAACTAGCACTTCGCAGCCATTTGGATTTTATTACGAGTGACCATTTGAATGCACCAGTTCGATTGACAGGCAAGTTTTTGTGGCCTTTTTGCAGTTCGTGTTACTTTCTTGTAGATAGTGGTGAAAGCAGGCTTTCTGTAGTGTTTGTGAATTGGTCTTTTTGGCCCTCTATTTGTGCATTGGTCATTGTGTGAAATTTTCACTTGATAATTTTGCTATGTCAGTCTACAGAACTTGAATTGTGGAAGTTGTGTGGTTTTGATGCAAAGATAAAACCGGTCTTCTGGTTCTGTATTTTTCTCCCAATTCAATTCTCCTGTGAGAGGATTGTTGTTGTTATATTAGGATGAACTATTTTATTCACAATGCTTGATATTTACTACTTTAAATATTTGAAAACGAACCTGTTTCTTCTGCAAAGTCTTTGTTGTATCATTGAAGCGATTCTTTTTTTTGTCTTAATCTACTTTGCGCATTATTTAAGTCAAACGCACGGTTCTTTTAATTCAAATTGATGAGCAGATTATGTTGTTACATTGCTGGAAGTTTCTGTTAAGGTGGGCCGACTCTGAAAAGTAAAATACAGCTAGATGGCTGCAAAATGTTTACTAACAAGAGAAAATCCTTATCCTTATCCTTACCATATATACTGCTAGGTTACGTTAGTCCCCGAGCTGGGATTTCATTATTTTGTTACACGTATTAAGCATTTCTTTAACAACACTGCACCAGCACCATATTTCCTCGTAAAATGTTTATCTTCTTTTAAAATTATATTGGCGAAGTGAACACACATGGAGAGGGGAAAATCGACGACCAAACTCTTCATTCGTCACCAAATACCTAAAAGTCAAACCCTTGTACCTTGATTAGCTCCGTCTACTCGGAACCTAATTAAGGTTGAACTCACCAAATTGAACGTGTATGCTCAATAATTTAAGAAAAGGTGGTTGTCTTTTAACTTAAAATAAGGACATAAATTCTTATCGTTTGATGTCATACAATTTAAATTTCAGAGTAAAAATTTAAAAGTAGCGTTTAGTATTGCCAACTCATTGAATGTCTCTCTCTCCTACCATTGTATTCAAAGTTTAAATTAAGGGATCCTTACCTCTAATTTATGCTTGTAATTGTCAAAGTATTTAATAAACATCTAATTTTATTTGCCGACAAATATTTACCAATCATATGAAATTTATACTTAATAACAAATAATTAATTATTTCAAAACAATAATTGTGAAACCATTTCAATTCGCTTATCTGGGTTGTTTTAGTATTGTTGTGTTTTTATTTAATTTTAAAAATAATCGTTAATATTTAGAAAACATTAAATTTTAATGAGATTGTTCATTTTTTATTTATATTTAATTTAATAATTAATATTTAAATTCAATAATTTCATTTTATGTTAATTATAATTTTGAAGTAATAATACTATTCTTCAATTTTAAATATATCTTAAAAAGAAAGTCTTACTAACATAATCCACCACGTGATTAAATTATTTGACAATTCTCTATTCTGAATTTAACAAAGGATAAGAATACAGATGAAGGCCGGCGCAAGACCAAGAACAGAACACCCATTTCTTGTCAACTTTCGGTTTGTCAAATCCGAATGTCTACTGGGAAGGTGGAGTTGCTACTGATTGATCATGCACATGCACTCAGAGACTTTTTTTGTTTCAGATAAAACTCGGACCAATAGCATATGCACTTTCCTATATGAATCTACCGGTAACCATGTCATGTGATTCTTACCTAACATCCATCCGTTGCTAACCATCTCACTTGCATTCTCTTACGATTTCCTTATGTTACATATATCATTAGGACTACAAGTCAAACATTTTACTATATTATTAGAAAATTTTGATCATTAGTTGTTAAATATAATTAAATATATGATTAATAATTATTAACGACTAAATAAAAATAGGTCTACATTAAAATAACTTGAAATTCAATAGAATCACAACTGTAACAAACACACCAAATTTGTTCAAAGAAAACATATTGTAATATCTTTAGGTTTATGAACCATAAAGGAAAAAGAAAGGGAAAATTTTAAAGCACACAGTTAACACACACTTTGTCTGGTGTATGTATGGCTAACTGTAAGTCAAGCTAGTCCAAGCTGAAGAATTCCCTTATATAGTTTCAATATTATTCACATTATTCTGTTCTGTCGACCCATGCATGAATGTGTTATTCGTTTGCTCTCTCTATTACTTGATCGTCGCTTCTGTTTTTTCTTTCTGTTTATTATTAAAAATGAGGAAACTTTGCTGTGAGAAAAAAAGTGACCAACAAAGGAGCTTGGACTAAGCAAGAAGATGAAAAGCTCATTGCATATATTCAGAAACATGGCGAAGGCTGCTGGAGCTCAATTCCTCAAGCTGCTGGTATATGCATTATATTCAGAAACAAGTAACAGTGTTTTGTATTTGTGTTTTCTTGTGACTTATTTGTATTATATAAATTTATTATTTTTTAATTAGTGTTGCTTCGGGGTGGTAAAAGTTGTCGACTGAGATGGTTAAATTACTTAAGGCCGGACCTTAAACATGGAAACTTTGGTCAAGATGAAGAAGATCTTATCCTCAAGATGCATGCACTTCATGGAAATAGGCGCGGGACATCGATCTTAGCCATGGCTGGAATTACATTGAATCTTTGAAACTTAGAGTCAATTACATTATACATATTAATTTACTATTATTACAGTATATCAGTGTAATAAGTAAATGCATTTTAAATAACATGCATGTGTAATCATATAATTAAGTATGAAATCCGATGAAGATGATAATCAAGTCTTGGATTATTCTCCGACAAGAGAGTAACACAGTTACCAGTTTGCCTGATCTGAATCTTCACATTACGAAAGGCTTTCAATGAGAGAGAATATAATTCATTTCAGCATGCAGGACATATGCATGTATTAGTATTTGTTTTGACAGTTTTGTTAGGTGCAAGTAGGTTTTTACTTTTATTTTTGATTAAATGTGAAATGGTAGCTAGTTTTGCTTTTAATTACTAGAACCATAAATAAACAAGATAATTAATTACCTAATTAAATTAAAAACAGAGGTAAATCTGAATATTCGTTTTCCATAAATGAAAACAAGACATGTTATGATTTATCTGAAAATCTTTATCAAGATTCAATCCCCACAGAAAGATATCTATGAAATTATCATGAATATTACTAAGCACGAAATGTAAATATATGGATAAGGTATTGTTATTTCTATATGTTGGATCGACACATGAAAATTCAGCAACAACCAAACATTCAACTGAAATTTAGGCAAATTGAATTATCGACTTCGGAATTTGTGATGGACAGTAGTTGTTGCAAGTGATCGGACATTTCCACCAACTCAAGCTTTCAAGAGAATAATTAATCCAATTTGACAGCTAAGTCCACTCAAAACTGCAGATATATGTTTCCAAAATTTACCAATATCCACCAAGCATGTTCTATCTACCATTCAAGGTGAATGCAGAGGGTACTTCCCTAAATTGCAGGTAAATTCACAAAGTTTTCGAGAGTCCTATACACAAATTACAAGCTGTGTAGCCGCGTAGGACTGGCAAATGGCGAATTCAACGTTTCTCCAACTTAGAGGGAGCAAAATTTGATGGATCAAGAAATGTTGTAAGTCAATCGGAGACATGATATATGGGAGAGAATACTACAGTTGGATGCTTCAATGTTATCAAAAATCAGAATAATAGTTTCTGTCAAGTTTATTATTAGATTCTCGAGGTGAATTATGAACTTGTAAAATTGTCTCAAGGAATAGTTTAGTTGGTCTGACCTTTAACCGTAAAAGTAAGAAGTAAAGAGATCGACTCTTCTTCAAACCAATTTTGGAAGAAGAATTTCTTTAAATTCATTGTGCATGAGCTAGAGTACAATTTAAGATACGCAATAATGTGTATATATATATATATATATGAAATTGTAACATTGATAATGTATTACAATGTTATACAAGTGGGACTAAATTTCTCAACTGTCATAGTATCGTATAATGCATTTTCTACGCCACAGAAAAATGAAATCAAGAAAAGACCACCAAGTCAACCCTAGCCAGGGAATTCTACTAGAGGAATTAATACACTTATCTATGAATTACGATATAGCCTTTTCATTTTCATTTCTCCCTCACTCTCTCTCTGTCTCTCCCTGCTCTCTTTGCATATCTTTTCCTTCCCACACACTCTCAAAGGCATACATACTAATTCTGTCACAAATTTCTCAAAAATTTTCAATGAGGAAACCTTGCTGTGATAAGCAAGAGATGAACAGAGGAGTTTGGTCCAGGCAAGAAGACCAGAAGCTCACTGATTATATCCAAAAGCATGGTGAGGGTAAATGGCGCTCCCTTCCACAGGCTGCAGGTACATAAACATTGGGAAGAACAAGAAGAAAAGAGAATTATTTTCTACGTAAATAAGTTCGAGAGAGATTGTAATAGATCTAGGGTTTCTTCAATCATGATCATGATCATGATCATTATCATTAATTATCAGCTTATTGATCATCAATATATATATACACACTTTTGATTTGATTAGGTTTGCTTCGCTGCGGCAAAAGTTGTCGATTGAGATGGATAAACTATCTAAGGCCAGACCTGAAACGAGGAAACTTTGCAGAAGATGAAGAGGACCTTATAATCAAACTTCATGCTCTCTTAGGAAACCGGTGATATATTCACCCTAATTATTACAGTAATTTCTTTTAAAACATGCACACAAATCCAATAGACAAGTATACATCATAATAAAATTTAATATGTTCTGGTGTGATTTTTGATTTTGATTATGTATGGTAATTGTAGGTGGTCACTTATAGCTGGAAGATTGCCCGGCAGAACAGACAATGAAGTGAAAAATTACTGGAATACTCATCTCAGAAGAAAACTATTAAGCATGGGAGTAAATCCAGATAATCATCGCATTCACCACCACTCAATTCTTCGGCCACAATTTCCTAAACCATTGCCTGAACAGGATGGTCAACTCTCTTGTGCTGATGAGAAATTATCATCTGATAAAGAAGTACCAGCAGATTTGAGTCTTAACCTTGCTGTGTCCAATATTCCTGCAAAGCTGATGACAGAATACACGGAGTTCAATGATGCAAAATTGGATAACGCAGGAAAATCAGGCACAACGCTTCTTCTTTTCAAATGATTGGAAACTTGGGTGTGAGGTATTGGTTTTTCTACAGCACTAGCAATCTGGGGAATTGATAACTTTCATATATAAAATGTAAGCAAGAAAAACTATTTGCTGTGTAATAAATTTGTAATTATCAATATGTTAATGTGTACTTTAAGAACACATATTATGAAGATAGATTTTGTGTACTCAGATGTCTAGCAAATTAAG
>JAXCLQ010017201.1:0-35216 GCA_035584115.1 Cedrela odorata | reverse complement strand
GAGTCTATTCCGCAGATTGAAGTGTTCATCTAGGCTCCCCAGCAGCGGTTGTGCGCCTGGAAATCCATTTCATGCGTCGCACTTCAGCTGCATTGCAAAACAGAGCATGCTTGAGTTTGTGTTCTGTTTAATACTATGTATAATAAACCTTGAAATTATAATTCATTCAGTGTACCGACATTGAGATCTCCTTCTCAATCACACATTACATCTTGGCTAAGGATTTCTTGAGTCATATATTTATCATTCACATAGAGCATACTCCCACAATGTATTAAGGGTGACAAATTCTTTATTGAATATTCATCTATCTCCATAGTGTCATACCATACCCAATAACTACCTGTAATGAACATTATGGTCCATCTTGAGTTAGTATCAAAGTACAGTATTTCACCCACAAGATAACTATGATATTCTTAGGTATAAAGATTATTTGCACTACTGATACTAAAAATGTCCAATTGATAGTAAAGTACAATTATTATTTGGACATTTCTATCATGAGCCAATTCTGTGAATTCATTCTTTAATGAGTACCGACACACTTGCCTTAGTATCACCACACAAGTGGTTTATGGGAATAACCATATTTTTAACAAATAGACATAGTGTGTACCAATCTATCTAGTACTAAAAAGGCCCCACTTTACAGTCCTATGACTGTAAATGTTTAAAAATGGGATAAACCCTATTCTTTGAACAAAGAGGGAAAATAGGTATTTGATGACATCCATTATCACACATGCATTATTTAAAATAAATTAACACATTAACAAGGTTTAGGTGAATTTTAATTAAGTTTAATGATATAAATATAATGAATTTAATATTATGATTTAAAATTTTTCATAAGTTAGATCTCGGTATGTTGCCCTATTGGTGTTAGGGAATGAAAATGTCAAAAATTCATTCTGAGTATGAAGAGATTGATATTTGGAATGGAAGTATCGATACATTAAGGTCACAGGTCAACACTTGAAGGAAAGATTGATACCTTCATGAAAGATATTGATACATTACAAGTTAGAAACTTGGGAAGAAATTACAAACTGACTAAATCGATACCTATGGAGAAAGGTATCGATACAAGGCAAAACAAAGAGTTCAAAAATAGTTACAAGATAGACCAGATCGATACCTTCTTCAAAGGTATTGATACATGCCAAGATAGAGAGTTAGAAAATAATTACATACTAAACTAGATTGATACCTTTAACAAAGGTATCGGTACGTGAAAAAGAGAATGATCCATATATTAAGGCAAATGTATCGATACTCGAGGTCGATAAAATTTTTAGAATTAAATTTTTAAGAAATAGATCGATACATCGACTCAAGGTATCGATACCTAGCCCAAAAGTATCGATACATGTCAAAAATTAAGGTAAAATACAATGGGTAATTTGGTCTTTTTTCCCCTTTCTATAAATACACATGAGGGGGATTAACTCCTCAGTGTCTTTATTTACATTTTCTTCAATCTCTCTTTAAACAAAAACCACACCATACTCTCTCTCTCGAAATCCTTACAAAATCTAGCAAAACTCTTAGATTTTCTTTCAATTAAAGTCCTTATGTGATTTCGCATTTTCTCCTTTACAATGTAGTGGCATATTTAGGTTGAAAAAGGGTAAAGAACAGTAAGGATGAACAAAGAAGAAAACTAGGGTTCGAAGATAATTTGGGAGTTTTGTGTTCAAACGACAATGTGAGATTTCTAAGGACTTCTACAGGTTTCAGATAGGTTTATTAACCCATTACAAGCTTGATTTTAAGATTTAAAACAAATTAAAATGTTAGCGTTACTATTCACCAAGACTTTCATTGATTTCGCATAGGAAATGTAGATTTGTGATAATTTGAGTTAATTGGAAGTTTATGGTGAAATGTATATGTGTTGGACATTAATTGGAATGTGTGTATTTTGTTTTAAACAAAAATGTGAGTTAAGAATACTCATGGCCACAGGATTTTATTGTTGGAAATTGATTAAATGGCATTAGTTAGTAAGCCTCGTGATATGTCGTATGTCAACTAAGGGATTCTAGACATGTTTTTCACGAACATTGCATTTAGTGCATATATGTTAAATTATTTAGAATCAAGGAATTCATTATATTATACATGTGTGATATTAAGCACTAATAATCCACAAGAAGGACGCACCAAGCACAATGACTTGTAGAGTAGAGGGAGTGGTGACCCTCCCATTGTGTGAGTGGATCTTTAAATGTTTTAACTCTTTAAAGTAGTTTATAAAACTTATTGTTTTATGAAATAAGAAATAACTTTACTATTATTACTGATTTAAGAAAAATGTGAATAGCCTGTAAATGGATTTAATATGCATGTGGCTATAAGGCCAAGAAATGTGAATATGAGATTGGCCATGAGGCCAAGTTTAATATTGAAAATGCATGTTTTATGATGTTGTTGAAAATGAAATGCTTATAAATAATCTCGTCTTTAGTTATATATGTGAATTGTATTAGTGATATGGCCGAGAGGGCTAGGATTATACATGATAGTAGATATAAAGAAGTAACCTCGGGATGGACCTATGAGAGGCTGCCTAGGTGAGTGAGCCATAAATGAGGCAGGTATATGGTTAGATGTTATAGAGTTGCTCACTTATGAGATTGTTAGGGACAGTCATGAGTATCAATACATAACTACTCAAGGCCAACATCAGTGGTGGGCCAGTTTTTAAATAATTAGCATGCATTCGTATTTTAAAAAGAATTTTTTTATTAAATGAGCATTGTTTATCTTTACATAAAATTCACTAACGGTCTCGAGGTTACCATGGCCAAGGTAACCATCGAGAAAGCAAGCCAACTCGTTAATTTTGAATAATAGGCCATGGTTTTATTAAAATAAATTGATTTATTGTGCATTTATAAATGTTTTTCTTAAAATATATTTTTATCCACTCACGGAGTATATCTCTATATACTCACCCCCTTACTTTCCAGTTTTAGGAGATCGAGAATATGAAAGTGCATTGTACGAGTAGTATTGATCGATTAAGAGTGTAATGCCCTCAAGTGTTATTTTCATCCTCAACTCACCTATTTATTTATTATAGTTCACTAGGTATGTTTTGATAAATTATATTTGTAATTAAATATGGAAAGAAAAGAATGTAATTTAATTATGTATCTTGTATGTATTTCAAATTAAATATACTATTATTTGAGAGATGATTTGGAAATATCTCGGAAAGACAAGTTTATGTAAATAATCATATAGGAACAGGTACCCAAGCAGCCTTACAAGCCTGAGAGACATATTCAGAGGTTAATAATGTGTCTCGAGAGCCTGTGGCGGTTGTCACGTAAGGACCCTATAGGCGGGGGTGTAACAAATGCTGTATCTAATATATCTATCTCATAAGTATGATCTCATCATAATTAGATATATATTACAAACATTTTATGGACTTCATCATTATTCATATAAATATGTAAATTAATGATGAAAGAAATTGCTATAAAATATTTATTTCATTACTAAAAGAAAAGATATACAAGAGATAATGCCCATTACAACAATTTATGATTAACTTGTAGGGTATAACTCTTATAGTTAAAGGATAAGGGATTAGATTGAAGTGAAATAGTGACTAAAAATTGAAAAGTCAAGTAAAGGGAGGTTGTTGGGTAAATAGATCACTCATTTAGGGTTCAAGATATCTGATAATAGAATGTGATTTAAGTCCAGCATAAATTTTCAAACGACATTGGGTCTAATCGTAATACATTGTGAAAGAGCTATAGAAACATATATAGCACAACCAAAAGTATATAGACATGAAACATCAAGTTAATAACCACATACAAGTTACAGTAAGTAGTATTGATGATAGGTACTAATTCTAAGACGAATTAATATCACAGAATGTAAAACAATAATTCCCCATGTAGAAATTGGTAATTTAATATGTAATAGTAAAGTTTGATCAATTACCTAGAGTTCTTTAATGAATTATTTAACTAATCTATTTTGTGTATATACATATGGAACAAGATACTCTATATCAATCCCCACTGACGTAAAATAGTCATTAAATGTCTTGGAAGTAAACTCTCCAATATTATTTAGACGTATAGTCTTGGTTGCATAATCAAGGAATTGTGCCCTTAATTTAATAATTTGTGCAAATAATCTAGCAAATGCAATATTACGAATAGATAATAAACAAACATGTGACCAATGAACAAATACATCAATTAAGACCATATAATAGTGAAATTGTTCACTAGGCAGGTGAATAGGCCCACAAATGTCTCATTGAATTCCCTTTAAAAATAATAATGAATTAAAACCAATTTTAGAAGAAAATGGTATAACCACTAGTTTTCTTTGTGAGCAAGTGATACAAATATTCTTATTGGACAATAGAATCTTCTGATTATTTAATGGATTTTTATGAAAATTCTCAATAATTCTACGAATAATTGTAGATCTTAAGTGACCAAAAATGTCATGCCATAATATAAATGTTTTTGAATCAATAAACTTCTGGTTCTTTCCTATGAAACAATTAATTGCATTTATAATTGTATAATATAACCCATATGATAAAGTTGAAAACTTTTCTAATATGCATTTCTTGCCTAAGACAATAAAAGTAATTCAGTGATTTCTACATTATTTACATTTAGAGTCTCGATATGATATCCATTTTGATAGATATCTTTAAAATTGAGTAGATTTCTTCTAGATTTGGCTAAATATAAGGCATTATAAATACAGAATATAGTTCCACTTGTTAACAATATTATGGCTCTTTCAAAGTCTTCAATCAAGTCTACATGGCTTAATATGGTATTTATCGTAATTTCAATATTTGTGATCTTTGAGAAATATTTCTTATCTCAAAAAATAATGTCTATAGTTACACTATCAGCTAAGCATATATGATGTAAACCCATAGGCAAAGTAGCATAAAAACCTACGAACAAGTGAATCCTAATTCGAAAAGCCAATTTGATCATATTACAAACCCTAGACTCGTTGAAGAACTCGTCTCAAGAATCTAAGTTGCAAAGAGATGACGCCACAAAGGATTGCAAAACCTTTGAGAAGTCTAAGTTCATGCAAGAATTCAAGAATAATTACTCACAAATTATCATAAAGCATTAGAATTTTATTTATCAAGAGTTGTTGCAAAATAACATTCTAAAGTTATTTAAATACTAAAACCCTAATACTATTCTTTCATTAATAAGAATGCATGTTCTAGTTAAACTAGAATTCACTAATAGGAATGCATGTCTTAGTTAAATTAGAACTCTTAAAATCTAAAATCTTTGTTTCTTTTAAACACTAGGAAACTTTAAAACTCTTGTTTCCTTTAAACACTAGGAACCTTAAAACTCTTGTTTTCTTTAAATACTAGTAAACTCTAAAATAAGCTAAAACAACTAATAAAAATAACTCAAATTGTACTTACCCATTAACATAACAATAATATAGACTAAAATAATTAAATAAAATTATATCATGCCCGTAAGTAGAGTATAATGTGGTTGCATATGCCTTCATGTCTACACTCTTGGACTTGGGCTTTAATGAGTTGTAGAACATGCACTAAGACTAATTCTTCATCTCACAATCCTATCTTCCATAATGTAGAACCCTTTATTTATCGTCCATGTATTGTTTCAGTCATGGTCCTTTGAATAAACCCATTCATTGCCTCTTTGATTTTTTTTTGCATGTGACCTCGTAATAAGCTTATCCGAAACATCCAACGGATCTTGAATAACTTGATCAACTTGTGGACCATCTTGGATTCCATCATTCCCCTCTTCCTTAAAAGGATTCATCCTCGAATCTGCATCAAACAAAGTTAAATCAGAAACATTGAAAGTAGCATAAACATTATACTCACCTTGAAGATCCACTTTGTAAGCATTGTCATTGATCTTTTCAAGTATTTGAAATGGACCATCTCCTCTCGGCATCAACTTAGATTTCCTATGATTCGAAAATTACTTCTTGTGCATGTGTACCCAAACCCAATCTCCTGGCTTAAATATCACACGATGCCTTCCTTTATTAGCTTGAGACTCAAAATACTCATTCCTCACTTCTCCAATTTTGGCAAAGAAAGCATATTTCACTCTCCCCTCACTGTCTTTTTTTTCACTCTCTATTTCTCTCCCCTTTATGCCCATAGATTTCTCAGTTTCACTCCATTTTTTCCCTTGGAACTCTCGGCCTCACTCTTCAATTTCACTTGATCATCGAACACTTTTTTCGAAGATAAAGGTACGAAGATCACTTTCTTTCCATCCCTTAATAAAGTTATATCAATTTTTATAACCATCATAAGTTATGTTCATAAGAGTTATACCTTACAAGCCAATCACATGTTATTGTGATGGGCATTATCTCTTGTAAATCTTAGCTTTTAGTAATGAAATGAATATTTTATGGTAATTTCTTTCATCGTTTATTTACATGTTTATATGTGCAATGATGAAGTCCATAGAATATTTGTAATATATATCTAATTATGATAAGATTATACTTATAAGATAGATATATTAGATATATCATTCTTAAACATTTCCAGTTATAGGACTGGGGCCTTTATAGTACTAGATAGACTGGTACATACTATGCCTGTTTGTTGAAAAGGTGGTTGTTCTCATAGACCACTTGTGTGGTGACACTAAGGCAAGTGTGTAGGTGCTTATTAGAGAATGGGTTCATTGAATTAACTCACAATAGAAATGTCCAAATAGTAATTGTACTTTATTGTCAATTGGATATTCTTTGTATCAATAGTGTAAGTGATCTTTAGACTTGAGAATATCATAATTATCTTGTGGGTGAAATGCTGTAATTTGATACTAACTCAAGATGAACCATTAGGTTCATTATAGGTAGTTATTGAGCATGGTACGACACTCATGGAGATAGATGAATATTCAATAAAGGATCCGTCACCCTAAGTACATTGTGGGAGTTTGGTCTATGTGAATGATAGAGATATATCTCAAGAAATCCTTAGCCAAGGTGCAATGTAAAATTGAGAAAGAGTTCTAAATGATGGTACACTAAATGAGTCATGATCTCAAGATTCATTATACATAGTATTGGATATAGAGGTTTTGACAATTAACCATGACCTTAATCCAATCAGAGCAAGTGTGACGGAAGGATTGAATTGCATGGTAACTAATTACGAAAAGGTTCATGTTGAAGCTTACTACTTCATTATAATTCAAGTGGCTATGATACATTGCTAGATGTCAATCATGGTCTGTAGACATATTTAATAAATCATGAGATGATTTATTAAATATTAAGTGAATTAAATAGTTTAATTCATTTAATTAATCATGAGATGATTTTATCGAATGTCGAATGAATTAAAAAGTTTAATTCGGAATTTGATGTACATCTACTGCCGACTTTATAGTGAACCTATTAAGTCACACCAAAATTGATAAAGAACTTAATTGAGTAGTATTCCAAGTGTTAGAATAATTAATTAATAAAGTGTTTATTATTAATTATTAATGTTTAAATATAATGGCATTATGGTAAATTCCATAAAGGGTATTATAGTAATTTAGTTTTATTTATTATTGTATTTAAATGTATGGATAATATAATAATTTTTTGCCAATGGCAAGTAAGCACTTGAGATTAAATTGGCCAAGTTTGGAAAAATATAAACAGATGGCTTTTATTTAGCCATGTGATGGAAAAATAAAAGATATAAAATATATATATTTAATGCCTTTGAAAAGTCAAAATTGGCTTTGTTTTTTTGACTTGGCCGAGAGACATTTTAAAAGGAGAAAATTGGCTTATTTTGGTTAAGCTTTACTGAAAAAGAAAGAAAAAAGAAAGGTGTTTTATTTTCTTCTTGGTCGAGAGAGTTCAAAAGGCAAGGGTTTTCAAATTCTTCTTCAATTTCTTCTTCCAAGCTCAAATTAAGTTGAAATCAAAGGTGAACATACATAGAGGGAGTTCTTTTTAGCACTCCTTAAACTTCAAATCTTGAATTTGTGTGACAAATTCATAGAACAAGTAAGTTGTTCTAACTTAAAAAGTTTTAAATTATATCAAAAACAATGCAAACTTAATTTCCGCTGCACTAGGCAACTCTTACAACGTTTTAATTAAATTGCTATGGTCTCTCCAGCAACAAGTGACTAACATACAAAGGAACTACATCATATAACACCTCATCACTAAACTTCCCAATCAAAAATGTAACCAACGCCTGCTTTATTACTTTAATCTCCCTACAATTATTCAGCCAAAGTAATATATAAGGCTTAAGATGTTTAAGCAAGGATATCACTAATTTCTCCACTAAAGTAGCACTTACCACATTGGTACAACTCCCACTATCAATGATTATACTACATACCTTATTGTTAATGAAGCAATAAGTATGAAATATGTTCTCCCTTTAATGCTTCATATCATTAATTGTAATTTGTGCACTTAACGCATGCCAAGCGACAAGAGTTTCACTCACAGCCTCAAACACAATATGGTCGTGATCACTAACATCCTTCAACTCTAGCATCTCATCCTTTTCACTCTCACTTGTGGTCACTACTTCACCATTGTCCCTCATTATTATGACTCTCTTATTCGGACATTGAGAAATAATGTGGCCCATTCCCAAACATTTGAAACATTTGATGTCCCAGCTCTTACTAGGTTAAGATTCAATTTTTGGTTCAAGCTTGATGGTTGAATTTTCCTTCTATTTAGGTGGCTTGAATTTAAGATTAGGAACAACCTTATCTCTTTTACCACTACTATCCCATTTCGATTTCTAATGTGTACTTGAACTCGAAGTGTACTTTGCTGTCCATATCTTCTTTAACTCTCTCTCTCCATCTTCATGGCTATATATACCATGTCTTCTAATTCCACGTAATGCAGAAGTTCTACTAAATTCGCAATCTCTCTATTCAAACCACTTAAAAATCGTGCTATAGTAGTTTTCCTATTTTCTTCTACATTAGCTCTTATCATCGCTAATTCTATCTCTTTATGATAGTCCTCCACACTCTTATACCCTTGTGTAAGCCTCTAGAATTTTCGATAAAGATCCTTAAAGTAATGACCCGACACGAATGTTTTTTCGGGTGATGGACTTTAACTTAACCCAAGTCTCAATGCACCTCTCATGATTTCTCCTCCGATTAGTCACCAACTGATCCCACCAATTAATTGTGTAATCAGTAAACTCAACTAAGGCTAACTTCACTTTCTTATGCTCAAAATGGTTGTGACACTCAAAAATTAACTCCAACTTCTTTTTCCACTTAAGATACGCCTTAGGATCACTCTTACCTTGAAATGGGGGAATTGTAATTTTAATCTTACTCAAGTCCTTATCGATTTCATCTATCTCTCTAAAAACTCTTCAAACTCCCTTATCATTTCTCCCAACCCTTGGCCGAAATCTGCCCATAGCTGGTCCATGCCCATACTTATCAAAATCACCATCATCACCCTACTCAATCTCAGCTTCATACTCTTCTAAAGGTAACAATCTGCACCTAGCTTGTAAATTCATATTTTGTACTTGATTAGGTTACCTCCTTTGTACATTAGCCAATACTCTCTCATGTCTATCCATCCTATGCATAATGTCCGTCCTTTGTTTCTCCTTGTTATCCCTCATTTCCCTAAACATCATAAATAACTGCTCAAACCGCTGAATATATGGCTTGCATTGTGAACACTGGGATTTCCTCATTTTGAGCTGATTCGTTGGTATTATGTATTGCAGCAACTTCTTTAGACATTGTGAATAAGCTCTCAGCCTCACATATTTGTACTAGCAATGTCACTCCACTCATGTTTACACTAAATTAAGCTTTTTTCTTGATGTTATGCTCAAACACTCTTGCCTTTTACCACTCAAAATTTCTCTTTCGAATTCTTTAAGAACTAAAGACTCAATCGTAGAAAAGAACCCTAAGTTTTATCCCCTAAAGTAATTAAATTGAAGAAATGAGCAAAGAATAAGAATAGACAAAAACAAAGCAAGATTAGACTCCAGACTCGATTAAAAAAAATACAAGAAAATAAAAGAATGTAGAAGTTCAATCACAAATTCAATAAAATTCAAAAATTTTCCTTGTGTTACTTGTATTTTCTTTTTTCTTAATCTAAGCAAGAAATTATAATGCAACAAGGAAAACTAAAAATTCAGTACTTTGGCTGAAAATTAAGAGACTTTCCTAAGTGAATTAGGTTAATAATTGTTTATTGGTGGCCAAACAAACAACTCCTACAAGGTAGTAAGGGATTACCTTATTTACATAGGAAACTTTGATAATTTTTTTTTAAATTAAACGATCAGCAAGGAAAACACCAATAAGACACAAGAACACGTAAGAAACAAGAAAGACAAGCAAGAAATAAAAAAGACAAACATGCAAGAAACAAGAAAGACAGACACTCAAGGAAAAAGAAAGACATGCAAAAAACAAGTAAGACACATAAGAAACAAGGAAGACACCCAAAAAATAAGGTGATAAAAAAAATTGCAAAAATGATTTTTTTTTAATGACTCAACAAGATAAACTAAGAATAATATATTCAAATCCTAAAACATTAGTGCATTAAGGCCGAATATATCATATATATATATATATATATATATTTTGACTGAACGAACACAAAATTAAAAACAGATGATAGAAAAACCTAATCTTAAAACCAAGCTCTGATACCAACTAATGTGAAACCGTATGCAAAGTAGTCTAAAAACCTACAAATAAGTGAATCATAACCCGTAAAGCCAATATGATTAGAATACGAACTGTAGACCCGTTGAGGAAATCGTCTCAAGAACTTAAGTTGTAAAGAGATGACACCACAAAAGATTACAAAACCTTTGATAAGTCTAAGTTCATGCAAGAATTCAAGAAGAATTACTCATAAATTCTCATAAAGTTTCAGAATTTTATTTATCAAGAATCGTTGCAAAATAACATCCTAAAGTTATTTAAATATTAAAACTCTTATACTATTCTTACACTAATGAAAATGCATGTCCTAGTTGATCTAGAATCCACTAATAGAAATACATGTCCTAGTTAAACTAGAACTCCACTATTAGGAATGCATGTCCTAGTTGATCTAGAACTTCTAAAATCTAAAATTTTTAAACACTAGGAAACCCTAAAATAAGCTAAAGCAAGTAAAAAAAAATAACTATGGGTTATTTAATTAATTATACCAGCCCATTAACATAACAATAATATAGATTAAAAAATGAAATAAAATTATGTCAAGCCCACATGTAAAATACAATGTGGTCGCATATGCCTTCATGTCTTCACTTTTGGACTTGAGCTTTCATGACTTATAGAACATGCATCAAGACTAATTCTTCATCTCGTAAACCTATCTTCCATGATGTAGAGCCTTTTGTCTATTGTTCATGTATTGCTTCAGCCATGGTCTTTTGAACAAGCCCATGCATTGCCTTTTTTATTTTCTTTGCACGTGACCTCGTAATAAACCCATCCGAAACATACAACAAATCTTAAACAACTTGATCGACTTGTAGACCATCTTGGATTCCATCAATTTATCCTTAAGAGAGACAACTCATTTTTATCCATATCTTTTGTTTGAAGAAAAACTTTATATTAGTGATTAGTATAATATAAAACATAAAATATATTTAACATAACAAAAAAGAGTTAAGATGAATAATATATATAAAAGTGGTAATAGTTCAATTGTAATTGTGATAAATTATATTTTCTTTGGTTTAAAAACATTAAGATAAAAAAGATTTATTATATCTTTATTATTAATAAAATTTATCTTATCATTCTTACACTTCACTTTCATGGTATCGAGTATTAGATGTTTTGACATACAACAGGTACGTGGTCAATGTCATTTCACACTATTATGATGACAATGATTGTCATATATATATATATATATTTTAAATTTCACTTATGGTGGTTATGTATATTTTTATGTTTTGTCATTGAGGAGACTTATGACCATTGCATAGGTAATAATGTGTCTGTTTTGTCATTTTGAACATATTCATTTACATTTACTTCTAGGAATGTTAAATAAATAAATTAACATAGTTCATATTAAACAAAAGACATTAAAGTAATTTCAAATAATTTTAAATCTATGGTTACAAAGTTATTGTGGCAATACCACAGTAGTTGCATAAAAATAGATAATGTATTTTCTAGTATATTATCTTCAATGACGTTTTCACAACATAATTTCAAATGTGATGTGATCATAATTAAAGTTGAGTTATATTCAGCAATAGTTTTGCAATCTCACAATCTTATAGAGCATTTCATGTCTTTGCTTTGGAGGGATATATCCCTTTAATGATCATAATCAAGTTGAAATAAACAGAAAGGAAAAATCACAACTTTCAATTTTATTTTATCTGATAGAGATATTTATTTTTCCTTTTTTAACAGTGCCTTCTAGATTCGCGGCATTGATAATGCATTTTAATATTTAAAGACCATGAAAGGATAGTGAGAGCATATAAATATACTTAGAACTTCAGGTTCATGATATTTTGTAGACTTAGAGCTTCATATTCTAATATAATAGTTCATATTAAGAACTTAAGATTTTCAAAACATTTAAACATACTTAAAACTTCAAATTCATATATGATTTGAAAATTTAGAATTTCAAGTTTTAATTTAAGAATTAATATTTCAAATTTCAAATTCTAACATTGAAACTATTCTTTGAACTTCAAGTTCTGATTTAATATTGCATATTAGAACTTAAAATCTAACTAAAAATTGAATTTTAGGACTTCAAGTTTTAATTTTGTAATAATTTTAAACTTTTTAACTGAACAGTAATTGAATTAAAGTATAAGTATAACAAATAAATATTAAAAATAGAAGGATATGATTTGTAATGTCTTGTCCCAAACACACTAAAATTCTCATTAGAATTTCCCTTTATAAAATAAACATTCCCCAATAATTAATGTCACACTCCGACCCTAGGGTCCACCTATGACAATTATCATAGATCTTCATAACACACCTTCTATATCTAGAATGTACCACAAGAACCTCTAAGGTTATCAAATCAATTTCTCAAAAACCTGAAAACAGTTTATAATTTGAATTTCCATTTATGGAATTATCAACATCAAGAATTGATCTTCGTGATCAATTCATCTATAACATACATAATTAATAAAATTATCAATTTAAAACATTACATATGGATTGAACAAAATAATAAGTTTCACAATTCCTCCCTCAGTATCTAAAATAAAACAAATACAAAATAACTACATATTCCTAGGAAAATACATATCTATTTAAAATACATATCCAGTGAATTTGGACCATAGTTGTGAGTCATGATAAGAAAACCTACCAAGAGCGTCATGTGCTCTCAACTGCTATCACAAGCTCAGTTAGAATTAAAGCACCAAACCTGAAAGTTGTAATTGTGAGAAGTGAGTATACAACTATACTCAGTGAGTAAATGCATACATACATAGATATACATACATGCACACACATTTCTTAATCATGATATTGGAATTTCGTTATTAACATGCTCAAAGTACATATATATTTATTTTCATATACAACCAATAACTGTAAACAATGTAAAGATGGTCTGCATTCATTTTAAACAACCAAACTAGGTTGGCCATATTTTCTCGACTGCTACCTTAGTATGACTATGAGATATTACGTACGCACTCAAACAAACCACCCAAAATTTAAAAGAAAAAAAAAATTGTTGCACAATACTACATAAAAATTTCAATTTACTAATATATTTAAAATTTATAGTGAATAAATTATCACAAAATAAAATTTCATCAATTTCCTTTTCAACTAAACACTTAAAAACAAGAATTATAACTCATTAAAATAAAAAATATATATATAAGTCATTTATTACATTATTAACAAATAATTATAAGCATTTATAAATTTTACAAGAAATTAATGTATAAAGTAAAATAGGGAAAAGAAAAATTAAAACTTACATCATTGTCTATGCAAACAAATGAAAATTTTCTCTTATGTCTGCATTTCCCATGTAACATAATTGAAATGGAAACTAGTGAGCTTTGTTTTTTATTTACATTCAATTTAAAAAAATTGAAGACAATGAAATGTTTTTCTTGTCATTCCATGCATTCTTAATGCAACAAGCTACCAATACATAACCACATGTTTACCCATATTCATGCCACGTTTTATGCATGCAATGCACACTTGTCCTCTTTTAATTTCTATTATCCTCCATTAACAATTCTATCTCAATGTCTTTCTCTAACTCAATGTCTTTCACTAACCAAAATAATAATATAATATAATAATAAAAATATTATTGTTACATGATTAATATTTTATTGATATGAAAAATAAAAATAAAAATAAGTAACAGACATTCTCCAATCATGTTTTAAAACTTTAGGTTTCATGGTTGATTTTTAAAAATTCAAATTACAATCACCTCATGTCTTTTGCAAACTTCAAGTTGCAACAATAATATTAATAAATACATGCAATAACTTATTCTTATTTTATGACATAAAAGATTCAATTTAATAACAATAACATATAATACTTGTCACATCCCGAACCTAAAGTCCTTCTATAATAATTGCCACAAACCCTCATGATACACCCTCTATATCTATAATGTACCACAAGAGCTTGTAAGGCTATCAAATCATTTACTCAACACCTGAAAACAGTTATAATTTGAATGCTCATCCATGGAATTCTCAACATCAAAGAATTAATCTACGTGATCAATTCGTCCACAACATACATACTTAATATAAATATCAAATAAAAAATACTTCACATTGGTTGAACAAAATAATAAGTTCTTACAAAATCATCAGAGTTAAATTTCTTCTCAAAATTCTAATCATAAAACAAATCCTCAAGAAATACACACCTAGTGAACTTAGGTGATATACATTAGTCAAAACTCAAAACACCTACCTAGAGCTTTGTATGCTCTCCATCACTACCACAAGTCTAGCTAGGACTAACGTTCCTAACCTGAAAGTTGTAATTGTAAGGAGTGACTATACAACGATATTCAGTAAGTAAACATATACATACATAGATATACATACATGCACACACATTTCCAATTCACGCTATAGGGATTTATTCTTCTCATATGCTCAAATACATAAATATTCATTTCATGTTCAAGAAATAAATGTAAACAATGTAAAGATGGTCTACATTCACTTAAAACAACCAAACCAAGCTGGCTATACTTTCTCGACCGCTACTTTGGCCGAGGTAACATTGAAATCCATCAATGAGTCTATTATGCATAAAATCATATGCAATGCATTTATTAAATCAAAAATCATTTGTCATGTTTTACCAAATTATTCATTTTCTTGTAAAATATACATATTTGAAAACATCTAACCCGTCTCACTAATGTTGGCCCCGAGTAGTCACTTGGTGATGAAGTGACTGTCCTCGATATCCATCAAATCCATGAGATCCCTATAAAGTCGTTAGGACTATCTACAGGGTCTTTAAATAACTGCGTATATGCGCATCGACATACAGTGGGCTTACCATGGCTTATCTTCCCTTATACAGTCCCATTGCGACACCAATAACCCATACGACCTCTCATAGGTCTGTCCATAGGTTACAGCCCTGCATATACACTAAATAATTTGACCCACTAACCATATATCAATAATTGGCCTTAACGACCTCATATCACTAATACACATGCATTAAAAATATTTCATTTTCAAATCAATAATATTTCCCATGAAAATGAAAACCCAGCCTCTCCGGCCTTAACATATTCAAATAATGTTCATAAACATAAATTCAAGTTTTGGCCTCCCCGGCCGTTATATGCATGTATATTAAAATATAATTTAACGGCAGGCCATATTATACAAACATCTCAATATCAATTCAAAGTATATGGAAAATATTCATTTCAACATCAAATAACACAAGTTTACCATACAAATATACATATAAATATCACAAGCATTTTATTTACTACTTATATATGTATAAGTCTACTCACAACTTTGGGGAGTGTATCCACTCCCTCTACGTTTTCTCACGCTTAATTGGTCCTTCATATAAGTTCTCGGAACCTATTACAACACATGTATATTTAATCAATTCCATGTTCTGATATATCTTAAACACAATGCATTAAATGCATGTTTCGTGAAAAATATATCTAAATGTTTGTAGTTGACATATACACATTACAAGGCTTACTAATCAATGTCATTTAACTGATTTCCAACAATTGAAATCTTATGGCTATTTTATTCACATTTCACAACTTCATTTATAATGAAATGTATTCATGTGTTCTGAATGCTTTTTCCAACACATACACAATCATTACATACTTTTAATTATCTCAATTAATTACATAAAACTTGATTTTCTATGCAAATAAATGTGTGTTCTTCGGGTGAACAATAACCCTAGGTTTCCACATGTTTAATCTCATAAAAATTGCACTTGAAATTGATTAATTAATTTACCTTTAGCCTGTAGGAGTTCGTAAAATCCTTAAATTGTCATGTAAACAGAAAATCCCCAATTTCACTTTGAAATCCTAGCTTTCTTCTCTGTTCTTCCTTGCTGTTCCTTGCCTTTTTTCAATCTAAATGTGGCATTAAATCGTAAAGGAGAAGATGTCTAGTTACTGGGTAAACAAGGTTTGACCATAAGTTAGGGGATTAGTCTTGATTTGTGAGGAAATCTGAGAGAAAGAGTAAGAGAGAGAAAAGAATGCACAAATGAGGAACAACAAAAATGGTTTCACCCCTTTTGGATATTTATAATAGTAAGCAAAAGGACTAATTTACTTGTCAAATTTTTCTAAATCTGCGTCATGTAACGATACTTTTGGCTTAGGTATCAATCCTTTTGGATTGGGTAATGATCTATACATGAAAGTTTGATTCTTGAATTATTTTGGATCCCGAGTATCAATACATTTGACTTCATGTATCGATCCTCATTATTCCATGTATCGATTCCTTTGATGGAGGTATCCATCTGATTCACCTTGTAAATATTTTTGAACTCTCTATTTTGCCACGGATCGATACTCTCGACCAAGGTATCAATCTGGTTCACTTTGTAAATATTTTTGAATTCTCTGTTTTTCAATGTATCGATACTTTTCTCTAAAAAAATTGATCTAATTAATCAGAAATTTCTTCCCAAATCTCTGACTTGCAAGGTATCGATACCTTTCATCAAATGTATTGATCCCTTCATCAAGTATCGACCTATAATCTTAAAGTATTGATCTGCATTTTTCATGTATCGATACCCTTGGCCTCAGGTATCGATATTTCCTATCCAATTATCCATTTTCTCACAAAAGCTTAAAATAAAATAAAAAAAAAATTTCAACACAGGGCATTATACGAAAATCCTGTATATGTCAATTTGAACTTACTTGATTCATTTAATTTATATACCATGAGTTAACTTCAGTCACCTAAGCCTCAAGTGCATGTTAAATTCCTATATATATGCATGTACAAATGTGAATATCATAAATTGACCATTTATTCTTATGTTTAAAGGACGGGGTTTACAATACTCATAAGAATAATTGCATAAAATAAACAGTGTAATAGTTCAAGAATAATATAACACAAACATATTTAGTTAGAAATATAAATATGTTGTGTACTTAAATTGTACTTATAACGTGTTGTAACTAGACTATTAACTCATATATATATATATATATAGTGTCACACTCCGAATTTGAGGTCTACCGTTAACAATCTTCACAAACCCTTATAATATACTATATATACCCAGAATGTATTAAGAGAGCCTATAAGACTTTTCTTTTTTCTATGATTCATAAAATCTTGAAAATAGTTTATAGATTGATAATTCACATCCATAGAATCATTATTAAAGAATTGGTCATCCACGATCAATTCATTCAAAACACAATAGGTAAATAGAACTATCATCATATAAATTATTTTTATTCTAGTTGAATAAATATAAACATTTACATAAATTGTTTGGTTTACAAATACATTACAAAATTCAAATAACCCGGCTACTACTAACCCGGCTAGTGTTAAAACGCCTAACCTAAAAGTTGAAATGGGTGACGGGTGAGTGTACGAATATACTCAGTGAGTAAAAAAATTCACACAAATATACATACATGTACACGCATTTCCAAAATTCAGATATTAAAATTTCTTTAGAATATACTCGAAAGTATATATAAACATTTTCATTTAATCCAATAATCAAAAATAAATTATAGGTCTACATACAGTTTTAAACAACTATCCGGGCTGCCTATACTTTCTCGATCACTACCTTGGTCGAGGTAACTTCGAAACCATTAGTAAGTCTTTTATGCATAAAACCATATGTAATAAAGTTTTTATCAAATAACAAACCATTTTGCACGCTTTATAAAATCATTTATTTACTATAAAATATGCATTTATAAAAATAATCGTCCATTTCACTAATGTTGGCCCCGAGTAGTCACTTGGTGACATGAATGATTATCCTCATAATCCGTCAATTCCAAGATATCCCTATCAAGCCGTCAGGACTTTTCATAGAGTATTTATATCCATACATCTATGCAGGGCATACAGTGGACTTGCCATAGACATTTTTTCTTATACCAGTCTACTACGGCTACACTCACTTATGCTTCCTTTAAATAGGTTCATCCATAAACTACCTCCTTGTAGCTACAGTAAATAAATAAGCTCACTAGCCATATATCAAAACCAGCTTTACTAACCTCATCACTAATATATATGCATAAATCAAATTATTTTCAAACAATGATTATAAATCATATAAATCAACCATGCCTCTAAGGCCATTTTAGTATGTATATCAAATAATTTATCAACAGCAGACTAATTAACAAAATATCACAATATCAGTATAAACACATATAAATAATTTTGTTTCAAATTTCACTTTAATCAAAAAATAGTTTGTCTAACACACAAGCATACATATATGTACAACACACATATATTTATATATTCATGTATGTATAAATTTACTCATAACAAAGAGAGGATAACCACTCCCACTAAGGGTCTTATCGCTTACTCGGTCCTTTTCTCGGGTTCTCGGAATATAATATTACACATGCATATAATTATAACTTCCACAATTCAAATAATTACATATAAATGCATTAAATGCAATATTTTTGAAAAATATGGCTAAAATCTCGTAGTTGACACATGACACATTTCTTAAGGCTTAACTAACGGAGGTTATTTATCTGATTTCTAACAATGAAATCCTGTGATAGTAAATATTCCAAATTTGTATTTTCGTCTAAAACGAATATACACATTCTAAATGAAAACCACCTCATAATTGACTATCAAAATATTCCAATTAATATCAGTTAACATAAATATATTATTCCTTACTCAAAATTTATAGAAATCTCACATGAACAGTAAACCTTAAATTTCAAATGTTTCAAAATCTTAAAATTAAACCTATAACGAGTTAATAAGCTTACCGGTAACTTGTAAAAGTCTGTAGAAACCGTTGATTGCCGTTTAAACGAAAAATCCTCAATTTCTTCTTAAAGCCTTAGCTTTCTTTCCTTACTTCCTCTTACTATTTCTCATCTAAATTGGTACCAAATCGAAAAGGAATGTATGGGTAATCACTTAGCAATAGAAATTTGAGAGAATCAGTCAAGGGCTTGAAGAAATCTTGAGAGATTAAGGGAGATAGAGAGAGAAAACATGTTATAAGAGAGAGACGAATGAAGAACATTCGAGAGTCAAATCCCCTTTTTATGTATTATAGAAATGGAAAAAAAGACCAAAATATCCTTAAGAAATCTAAAATATTTCTAAACTGCCCGCCGAATGTTTACCCAGATTGGCCTATTGTATCAATACTTTTTGGCTTGGGTATTGATACATTCATTAAAATTCGATTCTATAAGTTTTTTCGATACCAAGTATCGATACATTTGCCTTCATGTATCAATCCATTTGTAATGTATTGATACCTTTGATAAAGGTATCGATGTAGTTCAACTTGTAAATATTTTTGAACTCTCTAACTTACCATGTATCAAAATTTGATTTATCTTGTAATTATTTTTGAACTCTATATCTTATAATATATCAATAACTTTTATGGAGGTATTGATCTAGTCGACTTGTAATATCTTCCCAAGTCTCCTTCTTCGTAAAGTATCGATCATTTCTTCATACATATCGATCTATTTAGCTTAACATAGATTTTTCACAAAAATTTTTAGCTGAAACCAAATATTCTATAGAATTGGTTCTATTTTCTTTTCGGGGGCTTCGCCACCTACACCCTACATAGGCGTTATAGTGTCCCTTGACCCCGATCACTAATTGGCTAGCGAGATCACCGAATATATAAGCGTAGGGTGACATACAAAAACCCAATTTATGTTAATCTCATAATACTCAACATACTTAATCTCATACCATGAGTTGACCTAAGATCAACTAAGCCTCGATAATATGTCAATTAACCATGAACAATGCATGTATAAAAATAAATGTCATATAATTACTATTTCAACCTTATATTCTAAGAACAAGATTTACATATAGAAGATGAAAAATAGAAAGAGAGAAAACTTTTTCAAAGAGAAATTTCATAAGTTTTCTTAAGATTTTATTATTCCTTTCAAATTTATATACAATATTATTTAAAGGCAAAGACAGGAGATGTAATAAATATTTTATAAAGAACTTCATTGATATTTAGAATATATGGTTGTGGGGCAATGAATCCACCCAATCACAATATCAAGTTCTTTGTCATTTTTAATTTTAGTTTTAATTTTTATTGTAAAAGGAATGGTTAGTTATGTCTTATGGCTACAATTTTCTTTTGCACAGCATATTAGACATGAGTTTATATTATATGTCATGAGGTAGCACATATTTCATGTACGTGATTGAACTATTGAGCTAGTACATGGTGGTATAGAGGTATTACTTTGATTTGTCGCATTGTAATAGTATTGTGTCAAAATAGGTCAATCTAAGTCTAACTGCTTTAATAATTGGGTTATAATTGTATCATCCATTTAATGTTTTTATTTATATTTTAATATATTTATATAATATTTATGGTAATATTTTTCAAATACTAATCAATTTTTTTTAAATATATATATAACTAAATACCCTTAAAATGGATAAATATAACTAAAATATTTTAAAATACAAAAACTTTAAAAATAAATTTATTAAATTATAAATAAGTTATTACGATATGGTTATTTGAATCATATCATAAACCATTTCAAGTGTCGAAAATCTAAATTCGTACCTAACACGATTATTAATCGTGTCATGTCATATCACCCATTTAATAATCATGTTATCTTATGTCAATTCGAACTAATAAATTTTGGGTCGTATTCGTATTGAGTTGACAAATCGTATAAAAAATTATCACTCCAATAATGGTATGTGTGTCACGC
Source organism: Cedrela odorata (assembly GCA_035584115.1). NCBI lineage: Eukaryota > Viridiplantae > Streptophyta > Magnoliopsida > Sapindales > Meliaceae > Cedrela > Cedrela odorata. The sequence goes on along the minus strand of JAXCLQ010017201.1, from coordinate 13,658 downwards.
CCCAATTCTTGGATCTACCTGTGATAATCATCATAGACTTTTATGATACACCCTCTATATTTTGAATGTACCATAAGTGTCTGTAAGGTTATCAAATCAATTTCCTAAAAACTTGAAAATAGTTTATAATTTGAATTCTCATCCATGAAATTATCTACATCAAAGAATTAATCTCTATAATCGATTCATCTACAATATGCATAATTAATAAATTTATCAATTTAAAATATTACATATGAATTGAACAAAATAATAAAATTTACAATTCCTCCCTCGGAATCTAAAATAAAACAAACCCAAAATAACTATATATTCCTAGGAAAATACATATCCATTTAAAATATTTATTCAGTAGACATGAACTGTAGTTGTGAGTCAAGATAAGAAAACCTACCAAGAGTGTCATGTGCTCTCAACTACTATGACCAGTCCAGCTAGGACTAAAGCACCTAACCTGAAAGCTAGTATTGTGAAGAATGAGCATATAACTATACTTAGTGAGTAAACGCATATATATATGAATCTACATATATGGACACACATTTTTACATCATGATATTGAGATTTCGTCATTAACATGCTCAAAGTATATATATATTCATTTTCATGTACAACAAATAACTGTAAATCATGTAAAGATGGTCTACATTTATTTTAAACAACCAAACTGAGTTGGCCATATTTTCTCGACCGCTATTGTGAACCTTGTTTTATAAATATAAAGACTAAAAATGAAGGTTTCCTAAAGTTTTGAAATTTTTTTCTGAATTTTTTAAAAAATAGGGGATTCAACGAAATTTGACAAATCAAAATAAAAAAAAAAAAATTGGCTTTCTTTCCAGTGTCACTCGACTTCTCATCCTCTTCTTCATACAAAACCCACTTTTACTATTTCTTTCTCTGATTTTTGGCCAAAACACCTCAAATTTGGTCGATTGCTTTTCAAATTACCATTGCTAAATGATTTCTCATCTTCTTCTAACTGATTTAGTACCAATTTTAGACTAGAAAAAGTAAAGAGGAGTAAGGAAGAAAGCTAAGTTGAAGTCAATTTTAGGGATTCTTCTAGTCCTAAAATTTCAAGCACGACAAATGATTTCTTTTCAGTCTTGGTAAGTATTTCACCCATTTTTAAGTTTTAAAGTTCATTTTAGTGTAAATGCTGAAATGGGTTTTACCGTGGTTGAGTTTAGTTTTTGATTTGGGATATTATGTTAAATTGAGCATTTGAGTACGAATAAATTCCTTGAATTGTTATGTTTGAAGTGCTGAAACTATGTTGAAAGGTTTGAGTTAGTACATAAATGAATTGAGGTTAGAATTGGCTTGGATGAGAAAGAAAATAATTCGGACAGATTGGACCTTCCGATTGTTATCCTTAGTTTCTGGAAACTAGAGACGTTTTTAGGAAAACTTTATTAGAGACAAAATAGTTCTACACAAAAAACCTTTTTGAACAAGTATTATAATGCCAAGTTTGAGCTCATTTGACTTATAAAAGAGCCCCGAAACATTCTGATTTAAATTCAGAATAACCCTGGTTTGAGCTCAAAGTCTGACCCCGAGCTCAATAGCCGACCCGTATTCAATGTCTAACTTAAGCTCAATGTCTAACCCCGAACTTAATCTCTGAGCTAAGCACAAAGCTTCTGAGGCTGAGCATAATGCTCACGAGGCTGAACTCAATACTTGAGTTGAAAATAATGCTCCTAAACCGAGCCGAATTGTGTATCAAACTTCTAGAGATCATAAATTTAGATCCAGAAAGAGTTAGGAGACGTACAAGATATCAATCAAAAGCTCTTTCCAAGTTTATAAAATGATGAGCTATGCCAAGTACAATGGTGCCGAGCCAAGCTGCCGAGCTACCGAGACCAGTTTATTGTCTTGAATCCTAGACTAATGCTCTTAAACCTAAGGGTTAAACTTTAAAAGGTCATAACTTTGGATTCAGAAAGAGTTAAGAGACGTAGAAGGTATCAATGGAAAGCTCTTTTCGAGCTCTATAAAATGATTACCTATACCAAGTACAATGGTGTTGAGTCTGGCTGTCAAGTTGCCAAAACTAGCTCATTGTCTCCAATCTGAGATAAATGCTCTTGAACTTGAGTGTCAAATTTTAAGAGGTCATAACTTTACATTTAGAAAGAGTTAAGAGATATACAACTATCAATATAAAGCTCTTTTTGAGAATTATAACATGATGTTCTGTGCCGAGCACAATGGTACCAAGCTGAAACCTTTGTTCCTAATCCGAGACTTGTACTCCTGAACTGAGCAAAAGTGAGTGTCAAATTTTAAAAGGTCATAATTTTGGATTTAGAAAGAGTTAAGAGATGTATAAGATATTAAAGGAAAGTTCTTTCTAAGCACAATAACATGAATACTAAGGTTGACCTGATTTAAGTTATTTTTGATAGTAAACTTTAAAACAGATCATAGGTATATATATATGACTAATACCTATCATGCATACATGAATCAAGTTAAGAGTTTATTCAAGTGTGAATGAATTGAATATCAATAATATTCAACATATGTTATTTAAGCACTGAGAACCTAGGAAAAAGATCTAGTAGGCCTAAATATTTGTAGTGGGAGTAGTTACCCTCCCATTGTAGTGAGTAAATTTATACATACATCTTATATAAATAAAATGCATGTGATATTTATATGTATGCTTGTATGTTAAACAAGCCTTTTTATGATAGAAATGAAATGTGTTTTATATGATATTGGGAGGTTTTCTTTATTTGGTCTGCTTAGTGAAAATGTTTTGATATATATACATATTGAGATGGCTAAAAAGGCCTGAATTGTTTAAATGATTTAAAATCATTATTGAAAATGATTTGTATAAATGAAATGGCCAGGGAGGCTAGTATAATCATTGTTTTTGAAATGATTTATAAATGCATGTATTTTGATGATGAGGCCAGTAAGGTTAGTTATTGTTTATTGGCCAGTGGGCCATGTTATCGACTATATATATAGGGAAGTAGTTTATGGACGGATTTGTTAAAAGGCCACATAGGTGAGTAGAGCTGCAATGAGGCTAATATAAAGAAGAGAGACCATGACAAGCCCACTCTGTGCCATGCATGTATGTGCGATTTTAGAGACCCCATGGAAAGTTCTGGCGGCTTGATAGGGATCTCATGGATTTGACAGATTAAGAGGATAATCGCCCATGTCACTAAGTGACTACTCGGGGTCAACATCAGTGAGGAGGACATATTTTTATAAACGCATGCTTTCTAAGAAAATAAATTATTTTACAAAGCATGAGAATGATTTACTATTTGATAAATTTTTATTGTATATGGTTTGTGCATGTAAAGCCCACTGATGGTTATGGATTTTGTCCTCGACCAAGGTAGCATGTCGAGGATGTATGGCTAGTCCGATTGATTGTGTTTTAGAACTATTACAGACCAATGAAATGCATTGTGATCATTGATTTATATGGACATATATAAGTGTTTTGAATACATTGTAAAATTAATCCCAATATCTGTATTTGGAAATGTGTGTGCGTATATATATATCGGTATGTATGTATTTACTCACTGAGTATAGTTGTATACTCATCCCTTACCATTTAAGCTTTCAAACTAAGAGTGTTAGTCCTTGCTAGACTGGTAGTGGCAGTAGAGTGCACTCGACGCATTTGATAGGTGTCATTGGAGTCCACTGGATTTGTAATACTTTCTGGATTTATACTATTTTGGATGAATGTATTTTTCTTAAGATATAGATTTGGTTTTGGATTATGAGAAGAAACTGTGAACTCTAATAACTTTGAAAGAAAATTATTATTTTGTTCAACCCATCTGTAATATCTTTGAATTGATATTTTTATATAAATTTTGCATGTTGTGGATGAATTGATCATGGAGATTAATTCTTTGATATAATCCCATAAATGAGAATTTATTTTGATAAACTCTTTTCAAGTGTTGAGTAAATGATTTGATAGCCTTACAGGCTCTTATGGTACACCCTGATATAAAGGGTATGTCATGAAGGTCTGTGGCAATTGTCACAAGAGGCCCCTAGTGTCGGGGTATGACAATTTTAGTGGTATCAGAGCACTTGATTTTGAAATGTTCTTTTAAATGTTTGAAAACAGTTTGATGTTTTAAAACGGGTCGAACATGGTTTTGAAAATGAATTTATTTTTAAATTATCTAGTGGACATTAAGTGAGTCATGTTATAGATAATTATATGCGATTGTGAAGCATATATAATCAAATTTCATTTCCTTTTTGTGTAGTGAATATGCCTCCACGTACAGGAAAAGGAAGGGGTAGACCTCGTAGGGTATCGATACCTAAAAAGGAACCAGCAGATTCCTCACATGTACCCTAGTTTCCTTAACCTGGGCAAGTAGCTCCATTTCTACCACCTGGTATGGAAATGCCATATAAGGTGCCACTAGAGATGTAGACAGTGTTTATGGCATATAGGAATGCCTAAAACCGAACTTTAGCTCAGCCTAAGCAAGTTCCCTTGGGTTAACCACCTAATGAATCGATGATGGCACCCCTAATGCTAGCTTTTGGCACTACACATGCAGTTCTTACAAAATCATCTAGACCAATGTACAAGCTTTCTAAGTTGATTAAGGAAGCTAGGTAGTTGGGGTGTAAATCTTTTTCAAGGACTTCTGATGCAATTGTGGCAAGTAGATAGTTGAGATTAGTATAGCAAAATCTGCAGGACATGGACATTGTAGATGAGGATAAATTGAGAGTAACTGTATGATTATTGCAGGATAGTGCCGCTACTTAGTGGCAGAACATGTTGGTCAAATTAGTGATGCAAATGACTTGGGCTGATTTTCTGAGAAAGTTTCAGAATTAGTATTTTGTTCACTACCACAACAATTAAAAAAGGCGAGAGTTCCTGAATATGAAATAGATGAGCAAAACAGTGGTAGAGTATAAGACTTAGCTGAGAGAGCTGACAAAGTTTGTTCTAGAGTTTGTTAATGAGGAGACCTTTTGTGCCAAGTTTGAGGCAAGACTAAACTTGGACATTAGAGAGAGGATACCAGTGATCGATACTCAGAATTACTGAGAGATAGTGCATTTAGCACTTCGAACAGAAAAGCTAATAGGGGAAAGAAGGGCAAGAGTTGGCTTTCAGAAGAGAAAGGATTTAAATATCTCGATAGGCTAGTCATGGAGAAAAGCTATAGCAGTGGTTCATCTAATGGTGCTTCTATGCCTAGTCTTGCTAGTAATCCACCTTTCTCTCTACATGGATCCCCTAGGTTCAGATTTAGACTGGAATCAGCTGCTTTAAGGTTTGGATCGAGTTCTCGGCAGACGTAGGGAGCTAATAGATGCCCTATTTATAGGAAACATCATAGTGGTACATATTGTTCTCCCCCAACATGTTTCCATAATGGATAGATAGGACATATTAAGAAGAATTACCTAAGGTTGGGAGGATCTGAGCCAACCCGACATTTCACTCAGGGTCAACGTCCTATATTTCCTCAACAACGACCCCCAACTCAGACTTTTGCTCCACCCAACAAGAGATTCGGTTCTGGTAGTACTTCCTCAACTCAAGGTGCATAAAGAAACCAACCTAAGGTTCAGACTAGAGGTTTTTGCACTGAACCAGGAACAAGCTCATGTTAATCTAGATGTGATCGCAGGTATGCTATTAATCTTTAGTTAGCCTGCATACATTCTTATTGACTCTAGATCTAATAGATCATTCATAAGCACATCATTTACACATCATGCCGACCAAGAGTTAAGTCCTTTAGACCAAGAATTAGTAGTGCATACACCCCTAAGGCAAAGATTACTCAGAAAGACAGTGTTTAGACAGTCTGAAATGATAGTGAGAGAGACTACCTTAGAGGCAAATCTCATTCCACTAAAAATCTAGGATTTTGATGCCATTTTATGAATGGATTAGCTATCGCAGCATAGAGCATCAGTAGATTGCATTACTAAGCAAGTAATTTTCCAAAAGCCTGGTGAAGTCGAGATGGTTTGAGTCGATGAGCGCAAAGTGTTATCTTATTGTGTAATTTCAGCTTTGAAAGCAAAACAGTTGTTACAGAAAGGTTGTGAAGCATTTTTGGCACATGTGATGAATTTGTCAATTCAAGAAAACCAGTTAGAGTATACCCCTGTTGTAAATGAGTTTCCAGATGTATTTTCATATAAGTTGCCTAGAATACCTCCAAAACGAGATTTTGACTTTGGCATAGATCTTATGCTTAGAATGACCCCAATTTTTATGCCCTCATATTGTATGGCACTAGCAAAGCTTAGAGAGCTTAAGGTTCAGTTGCAAGAATTAATTGATAAGAGTTTCATTAGACCTAGTTTTTCTTTTTATGAAGCATCTGTTTTGTTTGTGAGGAAGAAAGATGGTACTTTGAGGTTGTGCATTGATTACCATCAGCTGAACAAGGTAACCATCAAGAATAAGTACCCATTGCCCCATATTGATGATTTATTTGATCAGTTGCAAGGAGCGACTGTATTTTCCAAGATTGACTTAAGATCTGGGTATTATCAGTTAATGATTCGGGAGGATAATGTTTATAAGATTGCCTTCAAAACGAGATATGGACATTATAAGTTCTTAGTAATGACATTTGGGTTGACTAATGCTCCAACAACATTTATGGATCTCATGAATCGTGTTTTCCATCCTTACTTGGATAAGTTTGTGATTGTTTTCATTGACGATATTCTAGTATATTCCAGAAATAAGAAAGAGCATGCTCAACGCCTTAGATTGTGTTTCAAACTTTAACAGATAGAAGGTTGTATGCGAAATTCTCTAAGTGCTAATTTTGGCTTAGAGAAGTGGTATTCTTAGGATACGTTGTGTTAGGTGATAGAATTTTTATAGATCCATGAAAAGTTGAAGCTGTAATGCAGTGGGAATGATCGAAGAATGTTATAGAAATTTGAAGTTTTTTGGGATTGGTTGGATACTATAGAAGGTTTGTAGAGAGGTTTTCTTTATTAGCTGTTTCACTAACTAGATTGACGAGAAAGGGTGTTCAGTTTGAATGAGATGAGCGGTATGAGCAAAACTTCGAAACATTAAAGGATTGCCTTACTTCTGCACCAATTATGACTCTTCCTATGCAGGATATGGCTATGTTGTGTATAACTATGCAGCTAAGCAAGGATTGGGCTGTGTATTGATGCAGAATGGGAAAGCAATTACTTATGCTTCTCGTTGGCTTAAGCAGCATGAAGTTAATTATCCTACCCATGACTTGGAACTTGTAGTAGTAGTATTTGCACTGAAAATTTGGAGACACTACTTATATAGGGAGCAGTGTCAAGTCTTCACAAGCCATAAGAGTCTGAAATATCTCCTTACACAGCGAGAGTTAAATTTAAGACAACAGAGATGGTTAGAGTTGATCAAAGATTATGATTTGATTATCAAATATCATCCAAGGAAAGCTAATGTAGTAGTAGATGCTTTGAGAAGAAAATCTTTTGTTACATTAGCATTTGTCCGAACAGCATATATGCCATTGTTAATAGAATTAAAGGCTATGAGTGTAGCTTTAAGTTGTGATGGTGTCGGAGCCTTGGTGGCTAACTTTGTTGTGAGACCCACGTTAGTGGATCAAATTAGAGAAAAATAGATCCAAGATAATAGTTTAGCCAAGATAAGTCAAGATGTACTTAATGGAAAAGAATTAGACTTCTACCTAATAACAAATGGTACATTAACTTTGAAAGGCAGAGTTTATGTGCCTGATGTGGATGAGTTGAGGAAAGTCATTATGGAAAAGGCACATTGTTCTACTTTTGCTATACATCCTTGTAGTACGAAGATGTACCGAACCATCAGAGATTGTTATTGGTGGTCAATTATGAAGAAAGACATAGCTGAGTATGTCGTGAGATGTTTGGTGTGTCAACAAGTTAAAGTAGAACATCAAAAACCAGTGGGCACTTTACAACCTTTACCGATACCGCAATGGAAATGGGAGCACATCACCATAGATTTCATGGTTGGTTTACCACGTACTCAAGTCGAACATGATGCTATATGGGTTATAGTGGATTGTCTTACAAAGTCAGCACACTTTTTACCAATCCATATTATATACTCTTTGGAGAAACTGGCAAGACTTTATATAACAAAGATTGTAAGACTACATGAAGTACCCATGGCCATAGTGTCAGATAGAGATCCTCGTTTCACATCTCGATTCTAGCCGAAATTTCAGAAAGCTATGGGTACTAATTTAAACTTTAGTTTAGTATTTCATTCTCAGACTGATGGTCAGTCGGAGAGGACTATCTAGACCTTAGAAGATATGTTGAGGTCATGTGTTATAGAACTTCAAGGTAGTTGGGACATGCATATACTTTTGATTGAATTTGCATATAATAACAGTTATCAAGCTGGCATTGGCATGGCTCTATATGAAGCCTTATACGGTAAAAAGTGCCGAACACCTTTATACTGGGTTGAAGTCAGTAAAAAGAAGCTAGAAAATATGGAATTAATAAAAATCACCATTGAGAAGATCAAGATCATTCGTAAAAGACTAAAAGTGGCACAAGACAAGCAGAAATCTTATGTTGATCACCGATGAAGAGCTTTAGAGTTTGATGTTAACGACATAGTATTTTTGAAAGTATTACCTTGGAATGGGGTGATTTATTTTCAGAATCGAGGTAAGTTGCATCATCGATTTATTAGGCTGTTCAGAATAGTGGAAAGAGTAGGCACGGTAGCCTACAGACTGGAGTTGCCTTCAGAGTTAGCAAGAATTCATAATGTGTTTCATATTCGATGTTAAAGAAATAAGTGCCAAATCCTTCGCATATTCTATAGACACCTTCAGTAGAACTGAGGGATGATTTAAATTATGAGACTTATCCTTTGGGATAGTTGATCGACAAGATCGAGTTCTGAGGAGTAAGACCATTCCTATGGTAAAAGTTATGTGGCAAAATACAAATGAGAGTAAAAACTTACCCTTTATGAAACAGCAGTATTCGTATCTTTGTCAATAACAAGTATGCGCAATTTTGAGGGTAAAATTTTTCTAAAGAGGGTAAAAATTGTAAACCCTTTTTTATGAATATAAGGACTAAAAAGGAAGGTTTCCTAAAGTTTTGAAATATTTTTCTGAATTTTTAAAAGAATAGGGGTTTCAACGAAATTTGACAAATCAAAATTAAAGAATTTGGCTTTCTTTCCAATGTCACTCGACTTCTCATTCTCTTTTTTATATAAAACCCACTTTCACCATTTCTCTTTCTGATTTTCGGCCAAATCACCTCAAATTTGACCGATTGTTTTTTCAATTATCTTTGCCAAATGATTTTTCATCCTTTTCTAATTGATTTAGTACCAATTTTAGACTAGAAAAAGTAAAGAGGAGCAAAGAAGAAAGCTAGGGTTGAAGTCAATTTGGGGAATTTTTCAAGTCCTATAATTTCAAGCATAACAAAGGATTTCTCTTAAGTCTTGGTAAGTCTTGGTAAGTATTTCACCCATTTTTAAGTTTTAAAGTTCATTTTAGTGTAAATGTTGAAATGGGTTTTACTGTGCCTGAGTTAAGTTTTCTATTTGGGACATTGTGTTAAATTGAGCATTTAAACATGAATAAATTCCTTGAATGGTTATGTTTGAAGTGTTGAAACTAGGTTTAAAGGTTTGAGTTAGTACATAAATAAATTAAGGTCGGAATTGGCTTGGATGAGAAAAGAAATAATTCGGATAGATTAGACCTTCCGATGGTTATCCTTAGTTTATGGAAACTAGAGACGTTTTTAGGAAAACCTTACTAAAGGCAAAATTGTTCTAGGCAGAAAATCCTTTCGAACAGTATTATAATGCCAAATTCGAGTTCATTTGACTTATTAAAAAGCCCTCAAAATATTTTGATTTCAGTTTAAAATAACCCTGGTCCGAGCTCAAAGTCTGACCTGGACCTCAATAGCAGACCTAAGCTCAATGTCCGAACCTGAACTCAATCTTTGAGTTGAGCACAATGCTTCTAAGGCCAAGCTTAATACCCAAGCTGAGCATAATGCTCACGAGGCCGAGCTCAATACTTGAGTTGAACATAATGCTCGTAAACCAAGCTGAATTCAAGTGTTAAATTTGTGAAGATCATAAATTTAAATCCAGAAAGAGTTAGGAGACATATAAGGTATTAATGGAAAACTCTTTCCAAGGTCTATAAAATGATTACCTAGCATAATGGTGTCTAAATAAGCTGTTGAGCTATCGAGACTTGCTCATTGTCTCCAATCTGAGACCAGCTTATTGTCTGCAATCCGACACCAATGCTCTTGAACTTAAAGATCAAACTTTAAAAAGTCATAACTTTGGATCTAAAAAGAGTTAGTAGACGTACAACGTATCAATGGAAAGCTCTTTTCAAGCTCTATAAAATGATGACTTATGCTAAGCACAATGGTGCCAACCTAAGCTACCGAGACCAGCTCATTTTCTCCAATTTGAGACCAATGCTTTTGAACCTAAGGGTCAAAATTTAAAAGGTCATAACTTTAGATCCAAAAAGAGTTAGGAGATGTACAAGGTATCAATGAAAAGCTCTTTTCAAACTCTATAAAATTATGACCTATTCCATATGAGCACGTGAACGTAGTCTTTTCTTGGTCCTCGGGTGCTATAGAAATCTAATTGTAACCAGAATAACTATCAAGGAAACAATAGTAAAGGTGTCCAACTAACCTATCGAGCATCTGATCAATGAATGGTAAAGGAAAATGGTCTTTTTTGGTAGCCATATTTAGTTTCCTATAGTCAATGCATACTTTCCATCCGGTTACAGTTCGGGTCGGAATCAACTCATTATTTTCATTGGCGACTACTGTTATTCCTCCTTTCTTTGGTACCACTTGTACCGGGCTCACCCATTTGCTGTCTGAAATAGGATAAATGATACCTGCATCCAAAAGTTTAAGAACCTCTGTTCAGACAACTTCCTTCATGTTTGGATTTAAATGTCTTTGGTGTTCGATAGATGGCCGGTACATGTCTTCCATTAGAATCTTGTATTGGCATATAGATGGACTAATTCCTTTAATGTCCGCAATTGACCATCCAATAGCCATCTTGTGTTTTCGTAACACTCTTAAAAGATTTTTCTTCTATTCCATATTTAGAGAAGACAAAACAATAATAGATAATATAGATGAATCACCTAAGAATGCATACTTGAGATGAATCGGAAGTGCCTTAAGCTCCAACTCTAGTGGTTTTTATGTTGATGATACTAGTTGTCTCTTACTCGTTCCAAGTTTCTCAAATGGTCGTTTGATGAAGATGGGAGATGAAGCTTCCAATTGGTTAACACATTTAATGATGTTCAAATTTTTTAAGTTTGGCGTTCCAATTAGGCAAGCTTCAAGCGGATCTTGTGGAGTGGTGGTTTACAGTATTTCTTTAACACACCATCCACTACATCTACCCTCATGCAGTTACCTAACATCATGTGGATGTTTAAGAGCTTTTAGCACATTGAAGGTTACCTCTTCATCTTGAACTCTCAGTATGAGTTGACCTTTCTGCACATCAATGAGAGTTCTTCCTATTGCTAAGAACGGCCTACCTAAAATAATGGGTATTTCTTGATCTTCCTCCATGTCTAGCACGATGAAATCTGCAGGAAATATGAACTTATCTACTTTCACCAGTATATCTTCTATAATTTTCCTTGGATACTTAATTAATCAATCAGCTAGCTGTAAGGATACTGTAGTAGGTTTTGCTTCTCTCAAACCAAGTTTCCTGAAAATAGAAAATGGCATGAAGTTAATGCTTGCACCAAGATCGCATAATGTTTTATCAAAGAATGAATCACCAATGGTGCAAGGAATCATGAAACTCCCCGGATCTTTAAGTTTGGGCAGTAGCATTTTCTGCAAGATTGCACTACATTCTTCGTTAAAGCTACAGTTTCATGTTCTTCTAGCTTTCTTTTATTTGATAAGATCTCCTTCATGAATTTCACATAGCTAGGCGTCTGTTCTAGAGCATCTGCAAAAGGGATATTAATTTGCAATTTCTTAAATACTTCTAAAAATTTAGAAAATTGCTTATCTATTTTCTGCTTCTGAAATCTCTAAGGAAAAGGTAATGGTGGTTTGTATAGTGTGGGATTGTCAGAAAATAACTTTGATTTTGGCTTCTCTGCTTCTTTTGTTTCAGCTATCACTTCCTCTTCTATTTTTCTAGTTTGCCCTTCTTCGTTAGTTCTTTTGAAAGGATCTTTTAGCTCTTTACCACTTCGTAATGTGACAGCCTTAACGTACTCCCTAGGATTTGTCTCTGTGTTGCTTGGCATGGTTCCTTGAGGTCTTGCATTTAGTAGATTTGAGATTTGACCCATTTGCACCTCTAGATTCCGGATGGAAGTAGCTTGATTCTGGAGTGCGGTATCTGTTCTTGTCATAAATTGATTAGTGTTTGCAGCGAGCTGAGCAAGTGCTTCTTTAAATGATGGTTTGTTGGCCTGTTGTTGTTAAAGTGGTGGTAGATATGGTTATCTAGGTCTATCGTTGTTTTTCCATGCAAAGTTTGGATGATTTTTCCATCCTGGATTGTATGTGTTGGAGTATGGGTTATTTTGTTGTCTATTACCCATAAAAAATGCTTGGTCTGTCTGTTCGTTATCGTACTGTCCGTTGGAATAGTCCCCTCCACAAAAATCACAGGATCCTTGCTGAGTGTGAATGGCATTAGCTGTTAAGTTTCCAAGTTGCTTGATTAATGTCTCAACCTGAGTAGAAGTTTAGTCAAGACATCATTTTCTTGTATTCCAAAAACCTTTTTCGATGTTGCTCTTTCTGATGGCCATTGATAGGCATTTGCAGCCATTTCTTCTAATAAGTCCCAAGCGACTTGATGAAGCTTGCCCAAAAGTGCTCCACCAGCTGTGGCATCTACCAATGTTCTCGTGGAACTCTCAAAACCATTATAGAATGTGTGTAGTCAATCAGCAACTCCATGATGTCGACACTTTCTTAGTAGATCTTTGAATATTTCTCATGCTTCGTATAATGACTCTCCATCAAGCTGTCTGAATGTTGCTATCTCTGTTCGTAGTCTTGCAGTCTTGGCTGGTGGAAAAAATTTAGCAAGAAATTTGTGTGGCAAGACATCCCATGTGGTAATACTTCCTGATGGCAAAGAATTGAGCCAACTTTTGGCTTTGTCATGAAGAGAGAATGGGAACAATCTCAATCGGATGGTGTCATCAGTAACGCCATTGTGCTTAAACGTATCGCAGATCTCCAAAAAGCTACAATGTGGGTATTTACATCATCGTTCGGAGACCCACCAAACTGATTGTTCTGTACCATAAGGATAATTGCTGGCTTGATCTCAAAATTGTTAGCTGCAATGGTCGATCGCCGTATTGCCGAGGCATTACCCACTATGGGTAGGGCATAATCGCGTAATGCTCAAGTATTCTCAACATGTATTGGTACCATATTTTGTGTATTGTTTGGTTCTTTAGCTATAGTGTTAGATGAGTGTAAATGTTAAGGTGAATCAAACAAATTTCCAATAGAAGTTTCAGAATTACCTTTCACCAAGCGACGAGAGTGAGGATCACGATGCCACTTAAGCATAGATTAAAAACAACACAATAAAA
>JAXCLQ010017191.1:0-35217 GCA_035584115.1 Cedrela odorata | reverse complement strand
CTCATTTCATGTCTACCATATGTCCAAACTTACAAAACTAAGCTCATACAGTGTTAAGCGTAAATTACAGATGTTACAACAATAGTACACATATTGATAAATTTGTGTAACTCACTTTGAGCATGTAATCAATCTTAAAGGACAAAGGGAAAAAAATAATCATATGTAAATTTGTGCAACTCACTTTGAGCATGCAATCAATCTTAAGGGATAACGGGGAGAAAATAATCATATGTAATATTGTTAACTTGAGCATTACATTAAGGGGGAGTAAACTTAAACTTTTGTTATCATCAAAAAATGGGAAGATTAATGATATCACATGTATGACCCGATTATATTTATGTATTTTCGATGAAGACTTAATATTATTCTTAATATTAAATTAATATAACATAATCTAAATCTTGTCTGAGAATCCAGAAACACTATATAAACTTGCCTAAATTAAACTCTTAACAAATTTTTGTAAAAGTATTTTGAAAGATGAAATAGATCGATACATAGAGATAACGGATCGATACTATTGAAAATGGATCGATACCTAGAAAAGAGCATATTGATATATACCTGTCCAAAGAATTGCAAAAGATTTACAAAGGCAACCAAATCGATACTTGCAAAAAAATAGATCAATACATACTTGTCCAGAGAGTTGCAAATTATTTACAAGGCAGACCAGATCGATACATAAAACTGAACAGATCAATATTTGTCTTATTCAGAGAGTTGAAAATTATTTACAAGGCAAACCAAATTGATATCTGAAGCTAAACAGATCGATACTTGTTTTGTCTAGAGAGTTGTAAATTATTTACAAGACAAACCAGATCGATACCTGAAGTGACGCGAATCGATACAAGCAAATTTCAAAAAGTTAAAAATTATTTACAAAGTGAACCAAATTGGTACACAAAGGTAAAGGGATTGATACTCGAGACTCAACTTGTACTATTCATATAAAGAGATCGATACATAGGAAAAAAGATCGATACCTTTTTTTGTATTTAAGGCTCAACGGTAACTTTTACAGCATTTATGGTGAACATTAAATGCACCAAATCAAGACGTTGGACAAAGTTACTTCACAAAAAAGAAGGATATAAATAGAAGAAACAATAGTGAAGTACACAACGACGTACATTGCAATAAAAAATCGAAAGACATTCTTGAAGAATATTTTCAAATATGAATAGTTAAACTTTCTCTCTCTACTGTAAAACCTTCAAATCCTTTGTGAGAGATTAATTTCTTGTGGGAGGGTAATCACCCCCACTAAAAATCATCGCCCATACTAGGTATTTCTCTTAGATCATCATAACCTAATACCACACTTGTGTAATTTATAAATTGTATTCAAATAATCAATATAATTGCACTAAATATAATTTTCGTGGAAAATGTGACTAATTTCCTTACTTTAATGCATTTCACTAAGTTTAATTGATTAAGGTCATTTTTTTTTATTTTCAACAATAAAATCCCATGGCCAATTTATTTTAATTCACATTTTTTACTATCCTAAATTTACACATTTTTACTTAAGCAAACAAATATGGTTTTGATCTAAATACTGTAGCAAAAAGTCACTATTGAGATTAAAGATACTGTAGCATATTCAAAAACACAGTAGCACCTTCAAAATTACTATTTATCCAGAGAAAAATACCCTAATTTCTTCCCACAAACCTCAATCAATGCAAATTCAATCAAATACTGTATTTTCTACTCTAAAATCAAAAGTAAATTTCTTAAATAAATAGTAACTCTAAGTTTAAATAATGTTTAAAAGCTAACATTCAAGTTTCTAATGCATTAAATAGCTTACCGATAATTGAAATTTGAAAAAATAACTCAGATCTGAAGTGAAATTGTCGGAAATTATGAGAGAAAATGGGAAAATGGGTTTATGGAAATGAGGAAGAATTAATAAGAGTTAGGAAAGAAGAATGGGCAAAATTGTTTTATTTTGTTAAGTAAAATATCAATTAGACCCTTCTTCTATTTAAAATTATGAAAATAGCTCATAGCTATGAAAAATTTTGTTTTGGTCCCTTTAAACAATTTTAAAATAATCTTTAATATTTTAAAATCTTTACAATTAAGTCCAAAATCAATTATTTAATTTTTCTTTTGGTTCGTTTATACAACTTAAAACACTTTTATTTTCTCGAAAGTCTAATCTCATAAATTTAATTTATAAAAGAAAGAAATAATATAAATTACTCATTTATTCGAAGGATAGGGTTTACAATCCTATCCCCCTTAAAGAAATTTTGTCTTCAAAATTTTAAATAAAAAATACATTGTATTAAATAAAATATACATATTGTTGGGGCGTTCGACATTTACATACCACCACATATGTCTTTTACTATAAAAACTGTTTTACTCTTCAAAACCCAATACTGCCAATCAACTACCCTCATTAAATAAATCTTATAACTTAGATCACCTCTCAACTTTACTTTGGTTGTCTCTAAAATATGCCAAAGATCCGATATGTACTCCTTTAACCTCGAAATATATAATACATTATGATTTATTTTCAAATCTGAAGTCAATTCCAATCGGCAGGCTATCATGCCTACACATTCCCAATTTTATACCTTTAGCTTAAACTAAGGGTACAACTTTCTTTAATTCCAAAAACAAATTACCATTTTCCAAAGAGATACTTTCTAAAACCTTAACATGAAAGTGTTCATTACTTTGTAAAATATTTATTGCCAAGTATGCTAATTCCAGCTAAATAATTATTATTATATACAACTTCAGTCAATAACAGGTGCATATTACAGCTACCTTAAAACTTTATATTGTATACCTAAGGAAGGGTTAAGTCCTCTAAAGTCTGATGTAGTCCATCACATTGCCCTCCTCTTTATTATTATTATTTTTTTCTCAAACATACAATAATTCATCAAGTTAATCATCAAACAAGAAACACTCACAATCACAGGCGAAGTATTATTTTCACCTAAAAATACATACTTGAGATCTAAGAGTATTGGTTTTAACTCAACAACCGGTGCTTACATATCAAAAGAAGAGGTAATGGCTTACCTTCTTCAAATTTTTGAAATTCATACCTCTCTACTTTAACATATAATATGCAACCTCTACTACCCATGCTGCAACTTCTAGATCATCATCTTAACATCTCTCCATACTCACTGGATAGGTCTCGTGTGGTTCTTCAATATTATCAATCTTTAAAACAAAAATCTCATTGATAAACTTATCTATAACATCCATTCTATACACATGATGTAATGCCTCGACCCTCGACCTGGTTACTATCGACTCCCCACCAACCCAAGTCTGGACTATCGAGTTATCGCATTACAACCCAGTGTCCCTTACAGGTCCACTAAGTAAGAATTTGTCCCTCGGCCCTCTGACGTCTCCCGCCCCGACTATCGTGGTATTTACTCCTTCTCTTAAGGGAAGACCGTCTCCTCCACTACTCAAACTATTTCATTACCCACTTAAGTCTCATTAACCTCAATTTCATCACTTACCTCATCAAGTTTGCTTACTACTTCTCAAATTTGAAGCCTTGCAATGCTCTTTCTAGAATTAACTTCTGTCTTACTAGGTAAATTACCATATCCACTAGAATTAATAAAATTGGCTAATTGCCCCAATTGCATCTCCATATTTCTATTCGAATTTTTAATGTGGTCAATCTTTTACTCTAGACTTGTAGAACCCACTAAATTAGGTATGTTTTAAGTGTATTCAATTTCGATAATAATGAATTATTTGAACGCGTTAAGGTTCGAAGGAAATTTTTTTAAAAAATAGGCATTAATAGTAAAATAGACACTTAGGTATAAAATGCCATAAATACATATATAGACCTAAGTTTTTTATTTTATTTCCCTTGTATTTTCAAGGTAATCATAAATAAATATAAAGACTAGATTGAAAGAATTTTAAAACTCAAATGGTTAAAGTGCAAAATTTTCATAAGTTAGGGGAAAAAGTGTAAGTAATAAAAGATGTGAAGCCACATTAAAATATTTATATTTTTTTATTATGGCTCAATGTGATTACTAAGGCAAGCCCCATATATTACTAAGTAAAGGCTAATATGGTTATGTAGATTCAAATCCAATTTAAATGAATTTTAGCCCAAATAGTAAAATCCATAAACTAAGCCTAAATATTATGTTTTAATTTACATGTTTCTAAAAACCATTATATTTGTTAGCAAATTTGAGAAGAGAAGAAGAGTAAATACGTAGAGGGGGAAAAGAAACAAAGGAAAACAAAAAGAAAAAAAAATTAATAATAATAAGTTTAGACCAATAAAATAGCCAAGAAGAGAAATCAAAAGGGGAGAACAAAAACGTAAGGCCAAGGAAAGAATTAGAGGAGAAAGCCATGAGCAAGGAGAGAAGGAAAATTTTGCCGAGAGAGAGGGAGACAAGGAAGAAGGAAAAGAAAGAAAAAAGGAAATAGAAGAGAAGGCAGGTGTGGTAACTGAATTAAGTGGAAAAAGAGAGGGAAAGAGAGAAAAAAGGTGAAGAAGAAGAGAGAAAGAGAGAAAAAGAGAAAAAGAGAAGAGAACAAATGGGTAAGCAAGGTATGTGTGGTTGATTTTTAAAGTTTTAGTGTTGATTTATGTTATGTGATGTTAAAGTTAATGTTAAGACATGAATTAAAGATGTTAATATGTATGAATATGTGTTATATATATATATATATATATATGAATTAAGTGGAGAAGATTTGATGATGATGATGTGAATGGGGTGAAATGATGATAGGTGGAATTAACATGCATGTTGTGTCTTTGTTGTTTGATTTTGAAATTTTATCTATTGTTTTATGTTAATTGATGTTAAATTGATGCTAAAAAATAAATTTGTGATTTTGGTTATGTGTGAATGGCATGGAAATGATGTATATGTGTGTTGATGTGGTGGTTTGGATGTTAGAGAGTGTATGAAATTAATGAAGGTAGAGGTTTGTGTATGTAAGGATGCATTATGATCGATTATTAATCATGGAAGGTGAATGATAATGAGGTTACATACATGGCAGAACATAAACTGTTTTAGGGCCTTAATTTGATGACATTAGTATATGACTAATTTAGATTTAAAAGGTTATAAGGTATTGAGGTAGTGATAAAGTATGGAAATAGTGTAAACGTGGTAGGGGTGAAAACTGTCAGCAGGGGCTGTGTATGCGTAGTATGATGAATACGCTTACGTAACTAGGTGAAACATGAGCGGTTGTCGTGTGCCTCTATATAGGTGGTTAGAGGACGGAAAAATGAAGAACTTAGGTGCAATAGGTTATGGAATTAGTGATTGGAAGTGTGTTAAAACATGAGACGAAATTCGGATGGATGTAGTTGCTAAAAATCTGAGCAGGGCTCGGAAAAATGAAATCTTAGAGAGTTTCTAATATCGGATTAAGGTACTGTAAAATTCTATAAAAACTAGACATCTAGGAGCACAACATATCCAAATATTAGCTCATTTTGCAAAGAGATTATATTGCAATAAATTTTTGAAAATGGATGTTCTGCCGGTACCTATACCCTGTTTTAGTGAGTCTTATGTCGAAAAATTGGCGTAACTTAGGTAATCGGAGTCGAAATCCAAATCCGTAAACTATACTCATAATATAGTATGTCACCAAAAATTGAAGTCAAAATACATTGCCAATTGTGAGCAGCGTTTGTTTGTAGCAAGCGAAGAGCGTATTTAGTGCATAAAAGAGAATTCTAATATAAATTCTAATTTTATTCAATGAGTATTTCAATTATGATATTGTTTAGTTAGTGACAAGAATGCATATTACGTTTGTTTTATTTAATTAGGCATATTATATTAAGCCTAACGATGGACTGTTTAATTATAGATTTACAAACCGAGTGATCGACGTCAACGCTTTAAAACGAATGACTTAGCGCTTTATGGGTGAGTAGATGGATACATTTTTAACATTTTTAAAAAAAGGATTTAAATGCAAAATTGTTTTCTAAAATTATAGAATTTACTTTGATTTTAAATGTAATGAGTAAGAGTATGTTTTATAAATATTTTGATGTTGTTTGTGAAATATTTCTGTGGATAGATTGACATAGTTAAATTGAATTTGTATTGACATGAGAAGTACATGATGAATATGTTTGAAATTTTAGGTACAAGTGCCCAATTTAGGTGCGTCTGTGCACAGATTATTTTTCCGCCCTTACCCAAGGAAAGGGTAAGGGAGAGGTTACATATTCCTTGGTTATATATATTTCGCCCTTATCTAAAAAATGGATAAGGGAGAGATTATATATTTCGCCTTTACCCGAGCAAGGGGGTAAATGAAAGGTTACCATTTCTGTCTTTATCGTCTGATAAAAGGCAAAGGAGAGGTTATCATTTCCAACTTTGTCGTCTGATAAAAGGTAAAAAAGAGGTTAAAAGGCAAAGAAGAGGTTATCATTTCTGCCTTTGTCGTCTGTTAAGAGGGAAAGGAGAGGTTACAGCTGGATAAGTTGATGTATGGCACCATATCTACTTATCCAGGCTAACGCTAATGAGAGGGCTAATAAAATTGTTATATATATTGATACAGAAAAACTCGTTAACGGGTCTTGAGGTGTTAGCTAGATGTACACCAGAGAATATCCTGAGGGATAGCTTTCTGGTGAGCCCAAATATTTTTATTTGAACATTCACAGATATTGTTTATGAAATTAGTTTTAGCATGTTGTTATATCTGATGAAATGATTTTAAATTATAAAGAAAATTTGTATATTATTATGTTAAAATGTTGATACTCTTACTTATATATTATTTTATGATTTTCAAATTTAGTACTATCTATCTATTCACTGAGTTATACTCACTCTTTTATTTTCTTAAAACATTTTCAGATTAGACAGGTTTCGTGGAGGTTGTGAGTCCACTCCCCATATCAAATTTGGCAAAGTACTGTTATAGGAGACTAGTAGATACTTGGGGTCTCAGATGTTATATATGTATATAAAGTTTAGTTGGGATCCATAAACTATATTTTGTAATTGATTTGTCAATAACAAATATATTATAGGTACAAATGTTGGGGATTTAATATATGTTTATACATGTGTATGTATTTATGTGGATATTATATGTGAAATATTAAATTAGGATTTTAATTATTTATATAGATGGAATATAGGAAGCCTTACACAATCGTGGGAGTACAGAGATATGTATATCTCGTGATTGTGTGGCGGTTGTTACGTATTCGTATAGGTGAATCAAGGTATAACAAGACTCTAGAATCTTTATGAGTTTGTATTTACTAGTCAATTGCTATCTTATCAGGCTGCTTATTTTCTGATTGAGGTTACCTTGGCATTTATCATACTTATGCCATCTACATTATAGATAACTGGAAATTTCTTTAGCATACCTCTATCATTGATCATTAATAATTATTATAAGTTATTTCTTTTAACAACCTATATGCCTCTTCTGCTTGCTTATCCAATAAAAGCACCCCCTGCAGCTTTGTCTATGGTAATTTTGATTGAATGGGTAAATCTATTATAG
This sequence comes from Cedrela odorata, assembly GCA_035584115.1. Lineage (NCBI taxonomy): Eukaryota > Viridiplantae > Streptophyta > Magnoliopsida > Sapindales > Meliaceae > Cedrela > Cedrela odorata. The sequence continues at coordinate 27,660 of JAXCLQ010017191.1, read as the reverse complement.
AAAGTCTCCACAAACAGTCAATCAAGAATATCATATTGTGGACACTTCTTCTACAATTCCTGAAATCTTCCCTAAACTTGATACAAAGTCTCACAATCAACTTGTATCATTATTTTAACCATAGATATATATCATCAACTTAAAAATTTTTATAAATACCTTCAATAATCTCCAACACAAATACTAATCGTAATGTAGCCAATATATATACTTTATGGAACTAAAAATATAGGAAGTACATCAGTTCCAACAACGAATTTCCATAATCATTCTTAAGATAAGCTTAATATACCCTTAATATAAATCAAGTATACAATTTATTAACATCTTGCCAAGAAAATTTCGGCAGAGTGTCCCCAATAATTTGGATAAATCCAACCTGTAAATTAACATAAACCACTTCAATAATTTTCAACGTTTTAATATACTCCACAACTCAGACACTTGAAAGCAACCCCATAACATATATCCATAAATTAATTTAAACTCCCATAAATAACTTGAAAAAGAAAATCATTAAATCATTAAAACTATGTCGAATAATATCAATATACTACATAAAATCAATTTATTTGTCTTCAATAAAGTTCCTTAATGTTTTAAAATTGCATCAATAAAAGAATTCAGTAACATCATCTTATAACCCAACTTATGAATGATTATTATGATGTATATGAAAATGATATCAACAAAAACTTCAATTCTTTACTCTTCTAATTATCGCAGTATATACCAAATCTTGCAAAATAACATCGCTCTAAATCATAACATTAAGATTTGATTTTACTTATAATTAGTATCTTATGAGATATCATCCAAAAAACATATATGTTTCTAAATCTTTTTCTAAATTAATACTTTTGATTTATAAACTTATCAAACTAAAACAGCTCATAATGCTCGTATCTCTTTTTAAGGGCACTTTAATAAACATCATTTTTCTAAATCCTTTACTGATAATTCCTGATCTCAAATAGATCATTAAAAAAAAAAAACTACAGTTGCTCTTTATAACTAATCAAAAAGATCATCTAGATAGGGCATCAAATACTTATTCTTAATAATCACTTTATTCATCTAACAGTAATTAATGCAAACATTAAGGTATCGTCTATCTTTCTTACAACAAACGAGTGTGTTCTAAAACAAATCACTAGGTCTAATGAAACTCTTGTCAATTTGTTCTTACTACAAAACCTCGAGCTCTATGAGCTCCATTGGTGTCATACAATATGAAGGCATATAGATTTTGTTAGGTCTAGACATAGAATCTATACCAAAATTAAAATTATCATTCCAGAAGCATTCTAGGCAACTCTTCTAAAAATACTTTTAAAGACTCATTTACTACTGAATTACACTCTAATTGTTTCCCTGAGCTATCATATCTGCTCAAACCTAACTTTTACCATAATCAATTCATTCCTTGAATGGCATCAAACTCCTTGATCCTTAAAATAATATTATTTACCTCCAAAATAATAGCTCCCTTTATCACCTCGCAATGTTTAAATACAACTTCTTCTAAGCAATCTTTGCTCTAATGATACATGTACTACACATTCCTAATCTAGAGAAATTAATTTCTCAGTTGGCGTAATATACAAATGATATACTTATAAAAGATCTATCAGACCTTATCTATAAAATGTATACTGGCGGACTAGAGATCTATGCCATACTTTTAATCCTATCTAGATTTGCTTGAGCCTGCTTCCTAATTCCAAGCAAAATTCTGGTCTGAATCCTAGACTAGTTCCTTAATACACCTTAAGTGAGATGCCTGATCAACCCAAGTCTTTCTGTACTTAGGCAATTCTTTTTAATATAACTTATCTGCCCATAATAAAGGTATGTCAGGGAAATACCACAAGCGTCACTGTAATGCATATTACAATAAAGGCATCTCCTAACTTTCACTTACTACTAGAAAATAATTTCCATTCTTCTTCCTCTTTAGACTAGTTCTTCTTTGATGATTTGCCCATTGAGACATTTAAATCCTTTCTCTTTTGATGGCCTATACTTACCTTTATTTTTTCCTATCAACTTTTCTGCCCGAAGGGCTAACCGAACCATTCTTCACTAACTCTAAGTACCGGTTACTGACATCTGTTCTCTAATGTTTAAATTCAATTTTGCATTAAATTAAGTGTAAAAATTCTCTCATGGATACCTAGAGATCAAAGTCTATTAGTTTCTATCAGCTAATTTTCATATTTTATCATTATCTCATATCCTCATTATATGCAATATTATTACACCTCACTTGTTTTGTAATGGGTGTAGTTACCATTTAGTATAACCTTACACCCTGCGGCATTCAATCATTTCGCAGCCTATCTCGAGACAACATTATTTCTTAATGATATAATCATATAATAAATTTGTAATCACTCCCAATCTCTTCATACAAACTTGGCCTACAAAAAACTGAAACTAATTCGATTTTTGTCGAGATTCAAATTTAATCAAATCAACATCTCAATCTCCACATATACATTAAGATGTCATTATATATCTATAAGAAAGTAAATAAGATCATATAATTTGAACAATCCTAATGAATTATCACCAAGAAACCCTTATTCCGTATCGGAGACCATTCCTCTCCATGGTCTACCCCTTCCTCTTTCGTACACGGAGTAAGTATGTCTCCTCACCTATTAGGTAAAGAAATTAAGTTAAATGGCACATGTTTCACAATAACATATCTATATACAACTTGACTCACTCTATATCTACTAGATAATTTCAAAAAAATTTATTTTCAAAATTATGTTCAACCCCTTTTTAAAACATCAAACTATTTCAAAATATTTAAAAGCACATTTCAAAATCAAATGCTCTGATGCTACTAAAATTGTCACACTCCGACCCTAGGGTTCACCCGTGAAAATCGCCACAAACCCTCATGATACAATCTATATACCGTAAATGTATTAAGAGAGCATGTAAGACTTTCCTGTCAACAATCAAAACCTGAAAACACTTTAAAAACAAAAGTCCTCATCCTTGGGATTATCGTACATCAAAGAATTGATTTTCATGATCAATTCATCCACAACAAGATCAATTAATATAAATATCAATTTAGAAATCATTCACATACCATTTAGTTCCAATACTTAACATATATCCCAGAAAAAAAATACATATCCAATGAACTCAAAATTACATATGTTAGTCAAGAAAGAGAAACCTACCAAGAGCACCGTATATTCTCTATCGCTACCACAAGCCCAGTTATGACTAACGCGTCTAACTTAAAAGTTGTAAATGTGAGGGGCGAGGATACAACTATACTCAGTAAGTAGATACATACATACATATATATATATATATGCATATATGCACATGCATTTCCAATTTCTCAGATATTGGGATTTTCTATTTTTATCATGTTCAAAATATATATATATATATATATACATGTTCATGTACAACAAATGATTGTAAACAAATTATTAGTCTGCACTTAATTTAAAATATTCAAACCGGGCTGACCATACTATCTCGACTGATACTTTGGCCAAGGCAATGTCGAGATCCATCAGTGAGCCAGTTATACATAAAATCATATGCAATGCATTCTGATAAAATAATTATTCCTTTATTTTCTTTTAAAATATGCACTTATAAAACATTATTCATCTCACTAATATTGGCCCCAAGTAGTCACTTGGTGATGAAGTAACTGTTCTCGTCATATTCATCAATTCCAAGAGATCTCTATCAAGCTACCAAAACTTTCCATAGGGTCTCTATAACAATACACATGTGCTCGGTACACAGTGGGTTTACCATGGCTTATCCCCTTATACAACCCCATTACGGCTCCATTCACCTATGTGGCCTCTCATAGGTTCATCTATAGGCTACCTCTCAGTATATACAGTAAATAACAGACAACCCAAAAGCTATATCACAATATCTGACCTTAACAGCCTCATCACCAAATATACATGCATTTAAACATTTCATTTTTCAAATCAAAAGCATAACCATGTAAATCAAAATCTGGCTTCCTCGGCCAATACATTTTCAAACAATGTTCACAACATATATTCCAATTTTGGCCTCCTTGGCCATTACATGCATGTATATCAAATAAAATTGGTGCAGACCACAATACAAAACCATCCCAATATCTATATAAAATAACAGTAAACATTTTATTTTCAACAATTTAGCACACATTTATACATATAAATATCACATGCATTCTATTTACATAGTTATGTATGTATAAATCTACTTATAGTAAGGGGTGGGTAATCACTCCCACTAAAATTCCTTGCGCCTACTCGGTACTTCTCTTAGATTATTATAACCTAATACCACACATGCATAACTTATTAATTTTATTATTCAAATAATCAATATAATTATACTAAATACATTTTTCATGGAAAATGTGACTAATTTCCTTACTTTAATGCATTTTATAAAATTTAACTAACTAACGCTAATTTTTTCGATTTTCAACGATGAATTTTCATGGCTAATTTATTTTAATTCACATTTTTTACTACCCTAAATTTACACATTTTTGCTTAAGTAAACAAATATAGTTTTGATCTAAATATTGTAGCAAAATACTATTTCACATGTGGAGTATTGTAGCATAATACTGTTCATGCAGAGTACTGTAACTAAAGTAATATTCATAACAGATTTACTGTAGCAAACAGTTACTGTTAAAATTAAAGTTATTGTAGCAAACAGTTACTGTTGAGATTAAAAATACTGTAACATATTCAAAAACACTATAGTACTTTTAAAATCATTGTTCATTTGAGAGAAAAATACCTTAATTTCTTCCCACAAACATATCAATCAATGTAAATTCAATTAAATACTATATTTTTTACTCTAATTCAACACAATATAATATTTCTTATGCAAAATTCAGCGTAAATTTCTTAAATAAATAGTAATCATAAGTTTAAATCATACTTAAAAGATAAAATTCAAGTTTTTAATGTATTAAATAACTTACCGATAACTGAAATTTAAAAAAAAATTACTCAAATATAAAATGAAATTATAAAAAATTGTAAGAGAAAATGGGAAAATAGGTTTAGGGAAACGAGGAAGAATGAATACAGGTTGGGGAAGAAGAATGGGTTATTTTGAAAAGTAAAATATCAATTAGATCCTTCTTTTATTTAAAATTATGAAAATAGCTCATAGCTTTGAAAAATTCTCATTTTAGTCCCTTTAAACAATTTTAAAACAACCTTTAATATTTTAAAATCTTTATAATTAAGTCCAAAATTAATTATTTAAATTTTCTTTTAGTTCCTTTATTCAACTTAAAATACTTTTATTTTCTTGAAAGTTTAACCTCATAAATTTAATTTTTTTAAAAAAAAATAATTAAAATTATCTATTCATCCGAAGGACGGGGTTTACATATATATTTGACAATTGTCATAAATGAAATGATTACAAAATATATATATATATATATATAATACTAAGAGATTCTTATTAGAAGTTGATGATTACCAAATATTGTAATTATTATGTTTTTAAAGTTTAATCGAAATACAACTTACCTTTAAATTTTAGACTAAAGCACAAATTACACCTAAGTGAGGTAACTTTATTTACTTTTATGCTAGTTTTAAGTTAAGACATGGAAATTACACATGTGCTTCCCTCTTAAACTACATCGACCTTTGAAAGCACGCAAACAAATACTTTGGCGTCGTATGTTTAGAGGAGTTTCGGGCATTAGACAACAAAGTCTCTTTTCTTATATTAATTTTCTTCACAGTTTATACATATAGTGAAAAACCATATAATTTTCTTCCTATGATTTTAATTCTCTAGCCACTGAAACTCTTTGTGTTAAATTCACTTCTTTCCCAAGAAACCTTGAAACTTAGGGGAGATTTGGCCAAAATTCAGAGATGAGTGAAATCAATCCTTATTTTTATGTTATATGTTCTCCAGCTCATAGTCAATTAAAGTTTCCCAATATTTAGAGATGATAAGAAATCAAAACCATACTAATAGTCGATTATTACTTAGAAATATAATAGCTTTGGCCATTTTCGAAAAATAGAAGGCAAGACTTTCTGTTCTTGTGAAACTAGGTGCTATGTTTTGTCATAGGATTGAAAGATTTATTCTCTTTGTGCCCGTATAGATTAACGAATATGGAAAATCTGGACAATGAAAACACAGAATTAATATTTTGCTATTTATAATTTCTATTTTTTAAAATTTATTTTCATTTTACTCTAGTTATACAAATGACTTATGATGATGGCAATATTATTGTCGCTTTCCAATTTTAAATTGGGAATGTTGTTTCCTCTCATACTTTGAAAAGCACATAAAACTTTAAGGAAATAACCTTTTTAAATCTTCTTGTCACATATATTCCAAACGATTTAATTTCCTATCGATTTAATGTACTAGTTATTGGATGGCGTGAGCTTTCCAAGAAGTTTCCATTAATATTTCCTAACCTTTAATGGATACATTTGGGCGAGAAAATTACATTCATGTTTCATCTTATCAATTTAAATTAGATAAACTTCTGAAAATTAAGAGAAAACAAAACAAGAGCGAGTGCAAAGCATAATCGGTTCAATGTATAATTGAAAGATTGTTATTTTAATACTTTGGTGACTATACTTGAGATTTTTCTAATTATACATCTTCTCAATTAAAAGCATTACTGTGTTTGTATTGTATAAAGATTAGTTGTTTTCTGATTTCAGTTCTCCTTAGTGTTAAAAAATAATATTACTAATAGTGTATACAATTAATATAAAATAAATAAGTGTCACTAAAAATTGATTGTACTAAATATATTTTTTTAATTTTATTTTCAAATCACGATAGAATTACAACAGTACCATACAAAGTCTAAATAGAAGTTAGAGAATCCTGATTTACTGTAATTGATATTTATCTACGTAGTATTTAATTTTAGAGGTGTGTAGTATTTAATTTTAGAGGTGTATATGTTCTTTTCCTTTCATACTTTTTTTTTTTTTTTAAGGTTAACTTAATTTCTAGTTGTTATTAGATGTTAATCTTTTTTTTTATACAAATTAGGAAAAAATTTCTTGTATGGTTAATTTTTGTTAAAAATTGAAGAAAAAATTTTGATTTGATTTAAAATTTTAGTGAGAGAGCATCAAGGAGGCTAGAGAAGTGGATATAGAAGGAATTGGAAGAAAAATGGAGGGTTTTAGAAGTAAAAGCAAAATGCAGCTTCCTCGTTTTGCAAATTGAATCGTCGTGTTGTCACTTTAATGTTTTGTTGCTTTGGATGACATTTCTTTTGTAACTGAATTTTTACTTCTTTAATTATAATAATATAATATATAATATTTCTTTTTGACATTACATAGCCACATCAGCGTCAATACTTTTGTACATTTGTAGTCCTATCATGTAGGGAATGTAAGCGTACATGTATGTGTATATATATAACATGCATTCCTCAGAAGCAGTTTTTAATATAACTTTTCTCCCCTTCCGCCAAATTCTTTCGTTTTATTAATGTTTTTTTTTTTTTTGAAAAATAAGTGCAATGATGTCCAAGGCAGTTAGAGGCCGTGGGTATTTTGAGATTATCGAGAGGGAGTCAGCTCAGCATCATCTCTAATATTACAATAAAAATGTCATCCACTCAATTAATTAGTAAATTAATTAATTAATTAATTAATGACAGCATGAGTGACAATGTTAAATGACATTCATTCATTGATGAAGATGCATTGTAACTGTTAAGCTGTCATTGTTTCATGGAATGACAACTATGCATTTCATGCTTCCTAATTAGCTGCCCTCTCTTTTCAGAAGACCAAAAAAAAAAAAAAAAGTCACAATCAAGACTTTAAAATTCCACAATAAGAACACATAATTCACGTTATTAATTATTAATATCATCTCCTCGGCTACATTAATTATCTAGCAATTTATTATATCATCTTTTTTTTTTTTTTTTTTTTTTACGATTTCCCATTTTTTTTGTACAAATTAAGGTTTAAATTTTACGCATAGTTTGATATTACTATTACATAAATATAAAATAAATCCTTCTTCAATTCTAATATAAACGAAGAGTAACGGTTTTGGTAAAAAATTGAACACAAGCTTACATCGTAACCATTCTGTAGAATGAACGGTCGAAATTTAGCTCTCATGTGTTGATTTGACAGCCTGGTGATGGTAACAAGGTGTTAGTGTGCTAAAAATTCAATGTGACTATTTACCAATCCCCACTGGTCGGATTTGGTCTAGAGTGCGATTTAATTTCGAAACTTTATAAGAAATTACAAAAGAACCCCTTAATATCCTGATGTGACTGGCATGGCAATGGCGTCACAGCACTCTTGCCTTCTTCCTCTCTGTCTCTGTTCTCACTCACACTCCATAGTAATAAACAAATTACCGATCAGATTAGTGACGAAAAAAAAAGGGGCTTGCCCCTTTTTGCTTTGCATGTATGTATGTGAGTCAGGTCTCGATGTCAAATGACCTCTCAAGCAGTAACAAGAGTACATTATTTTAAGCAGAATTTCAGCCAACAGCTTCAACTAAGCCCTACCGGATCAACTATCAGGTGTTTTCTACTTTCGACCATACGCCATTACCAAATTTCATCCATCACTAACCCTTTATTTTAGTATTAAGTCATAAAGTCATGAGAATACCTCTCTTCTGATTGAAGAGTAGGAATTACTCAATTTGAATGTATATACTCGAGTGCTGTTATCGGGTTTGAGCTGTGAAATGGGTTTTAATTTTTTTCATACTTCGTGAATAATTTTTTTTATTTATTTACATAGAAATAGAAACCGTCCCTTTGAAAGTAGTTACCCACTCAACTTAGGGAAAAAAACGAAAAAAACAGTGTCATATAACTTAATGTTGAATAAGATTTGATTAGTTATTTGTAGGTGTAATTAGGGGAATTTAGAAAAAATATTTGATTAATGGAGTTAGTACAAAGAAATTGGCAAATCGTAAATAATAAGTAGAGTGTGGCCCAGGGAGAGAAGGGCGATGAAGGGAAGTTTGTCCGGAAGTGAGAAAAAAGATACGAAAGCGAAAATGAGAGAGAGAGAGAGAGAGAGAGAGAGAGAGAGAGAGAGGGGAAAGGAAAGAGAGAAGAGAAGTGTAGCTGTTCTGTTCATGCTGCCCTCACGCACCATCCTCTGTCGTTATGCGGCTATGGATTGGGTCCATCGACCTGTAGGCCTTACCTTCTCTTTCTCTCTCACTACCTCATTTAATTTTGCAATTTGAAGATTGAAAATAATTGAGCAAAATCAGGAAAATTTCAATTTGTGAATGAGAAAAGCAAATTTTAAATAAAAATATAAAAAAGTTTTTGTATATGTGTTAGTGCATCTGTATGACACCAAATCAGAGAAGAAACTACAGTAACATCACTTGTTCAAAAATTGACAATTAAAAGAAAAAAAAAGGCATTAAAACGTCCATGGGTTGATTCCCTTTTTCTTTCTCTACATCTACTGCTCTTGATTTTAGCTTTTTCCTTTCAGATATTTACCTTTTTAGACTTCTCATTATTCAATACTCAAAAGCTCGAATCTTCAGTTTTTTGACTTTTTGGGGATAAGATTTTAGAGAAACTCTTCAAATTTAATGTGGGGTTGTTGTCGTTTTTGGATTTCAGGTATTGGTTTGTAGGGAGAATATAGAAGAGGAACAACCAAGCAGTTGATAGAACTTGAAGAAGAAGAAGAAGAAGAAGAAGAAGGAGAAGAAGAATTAAGAGCCAGCTGAGGTTATACATGAATATATCTGCGTCTTCCTCAGCTCCTTTCTTTGAAATTAGAGAAGAAGATCAAAACCAGATGAAGCAACAGAATTCCACAACACCAACTTCATCTTCAGCTCCAGCTCCAGCACTCCAGAAGAAAAAGAGAAACCAACCTGGAACACCAAGCAAGTATCAATCAATTTTGTTTTAAGATCTACCTATAGCTAATAATTTTATTTGTTCAAACTTATTTCTCCACATATTAATATTTTCTCCCCTTTTTTTTATTTGTGGCTGCTAACAACAAGCTATCTGTCGCCAAGAAACCCACAAGAAAGCCCTAATTATAACATATATATATATATATATATATTGGAAGTAGAAGAATTGACATGGATATATATGTTTTGATAAAATCTTTGTCTGGTTCAAATATCAACTTTGATGGTATCTAATTTTTGAATTTTCTAATAATTTGTTGCTTGGCATTTTTCAAATGCAGATCCAGATGCGGAGGTGATAGCACTATCTCCCAAGACCCTAATGGCAACAAACAGGTTCATATGTGAGGTATGCAATAAAGGATTCCAAAGAGAGCAAAACCTACAGCTTCACAGAAGAGGACATAATCTGCCTTGGAAGCTAAAGCAGAAGACTACAAAAGAAGTGAAGAGGAAGGTCTATCTTTGCCCTGAGCCCACATGCGTCCACCATGATCCTTCTAGGGCTCTTGGTGATCTTACTGGCATCAAAAAACATTACTCGAGAAAACATGGTGAGAAAAAATGGAAGTGTGAGAAGTGTTCTAAGAGATATGCTGTTCAATCTGATTGGAAAGCTCATTCTAAAACCTGTGGGACAAGAGAATATAGATGTGATTGTGGTACTCTCTTCTCCAGGTACTAATTTCAATTTTTACATTATCATATATTTCATCTTCCTTAATCGGTTTAGTGAGCAGATAGCAAAAGATAGAGAAGAAAAGCAAAGGCGGGCGTTATAACTATATATAACTAATGGTTGCTTAGAATACTCAATCGAGTGACAAGAAGAAGAAATTTTGATGCTTTTTTTTTTTTTATCTGTTCTTCTCTTAAGTTTGTCTTCTCTCCTCTTTTCTTCTATTCTTATCTCATCTTATCTTCATTTTCTTGAGTTCAATCATCAATGGTACTGCTGGCAGAGAAACGAGAAAAAGTTATGTGAGCATAAAACATGCCCCACGTGAATAATCTGTGGAAACTGCCATGGTCGTAGAGGTTTTACACAGAGAAATTTTCTTTTTTCTTTTCTTATTTATTTATTTATTTTTAAATTTAAAAGAAGGAAAAAACTGTTCTTCTTTTCTCCTTGGATACACCGCCCTTTTTCGTTTCTTAATTTACTTTTCCTTATTCACGTGTTGCTGTGTTGTTACCTGGTTTGTTCTCTTATGAGTTGGGTCGATGTGATCAGGTCTGTGCCCTCGCAGAAGCCATTTACGTGATAACGTTAGGCCGTAGCTAGCCACCCCTTCCTTCTCTCTCTCTTCTTCGTTGGTTTCCTGTTTTCACGTTGTTTTACAGTGACTGTCTACAGAAATTGCAGTTTTATTCCCTTCAATCTGTTATTATTTGGCTTCATTTAATCCCAACTCTGATTGTTTTTGTTTCCAATTTTAGAAGAATTTTTACCCTTTTTTTTTTGCTTTGCCCAGAAAACGATTCTCTACTTCAACACAGACATCACATGAGTTTCCTATTAATTAAACCAAGTCCTAAAATGACTTGTTGATTGCTTGGTCGATCACTTTTCATAATGTTGAATACATTCTCTTGTTGCATTTATTGAACACTCAGTTCTTGAAATGGTAGTTCTTCGTTGATTGGTTAATCATTTCCATCTGTTAGCCAATTTCCTCTACCTACCTTCATTAAGTTGCTGTCTTCTCGGGGGAATTTTACTTCACTTTACTTCCTCACCATATTCTTCTACCTACTTTTACTTTGTTTCACTACGTAGTTAATTCAAAACTATTTTAGGGTTTATGTATTTATTCATTTATACATATTTCGCTGTTGCTTTGCAACCCTAAATTTACAGTTATGGTAAAAATAGGGTAAAATGGAGGTATTATTAGAACTAAGAAAACCATCTTAATGAACTAGTTCATGCACGATTAGTCACATGGTTTAATATTCCGTCATGATTTCAATTGGACTATTTATATTTATTTGTTTTCAAATTCTTTGTAAAACCTGCAGTGGGCCTATTTTATTACTTTGTTCATAGGACATGGAAATGTGCTCTTGCATTGACGTCATGTTCTACATTATGATTCAGTTTTTTCTTTCCAGAAATAATCGTCAAAACACTTATAATTTGATTTAGTATAGCTAACAGGTTCCTGTTGAAAAATTTTGTTTTGATTTCTGTTTGTAATTGTTGTGTCTTCCTTTTACTATCTATCAGAGCAGATCTAATGGCATCTTTTTTCAATGATTTCTGCAGACGGGACAGTTTTATCACTCACAGGGCTTTCTGTGATGCACTGGCTCAAGAAAGTGCAAGACACCCACCCAGCTTGAGCGCAATTAGCAGCCATTTATACGGAAGTAGCAACATGGGCTTAGGCTTATCTCAAGTGGGTCCTCAACTTTCCTCAGTTAAAGACCAAAACAGTCAATCCAGTGACATTTTACGACTAGGCGGTGGTTCCCGGTCGACGGCATTTGATCATCTCCTACCCCAGTCAATGGGTTCATCTTCGTCGTTTAGACCACCGCAGACCATGGCTTCAACTGCATTTTTCATGCAAGAATCAAACCAGAATTACCATGAGGAACACCAATCTCAACAAGGGTTGTTGCCAAACAAGACATTCCATGGATTAATGCAATTCTCTGATCTTCAAAACAACACAAGCAACACACCCTCGGCTGCCAATCTCTTCAACTTGAGCTTCCTTTCAAATAGTAGTTCAACCAGCAGCATAAGTAACAGCGATAATGCCAACAACACCAACAGCAATCTGCAATCTTCAAATTTACTGATATCTGGTCATTTCAACAATGATCAAAATGGTACTAGTACAGGTGGGGTTGAAGGTTCCAGTCTCTTCTCAAACAATTTAATCAATGACCAAATTAGCTCCGGTGTCCCTTCTCTCTTTAGTTCATCTGTTCAAAATGAAATTTTAGTTGCCCATATGTCTGCAACAGCACTGCTTCAAAAGGCTGCTCAAATCGGTTCAACTTCAAGCAACAACAACACTGCTTCTTTGCTAAGGAGTTTCGGAAGCTCTTCCTCAAGTGTTACAAAAGCTAACTTTGGTGGCATATTTGGCGCGCCTGAAAATGACAGCAACTTCCATGACCTAATGAACACATTTGCTTCTGATAATTCCTCCATTTTCGGAAGTGGGTCTGGTGAAGTCAATCCATATAGTTCTGCACATGCGCAAGAAAATCCTTATGCCGGATACAATGCAAATAGAACAAATATAGAACAAGAAAAACGCAACCGTGTACAAATTTTTGGCAACATTGATGAACCAAAGTTGCACCAAAATCTCAATGTCAGCAATATTGGTGGATCTGATAGAATGACTAGAGATTTTCTTGGCGTCGGACAAATTGTGAGAAGCATGAGTGGAGGATTTTCACAAAGCGAAAAACAACAACATAGCATCGATGTGAGCTCCTTGGATTCAGAAAGAAATGTCGCAGCGCCGACAAGCCAATCTTTCGGAGGAACAGAAGGAGTAGGAGAAGGAGGAGGGAGGTTTCAGTGAAGAAAAGAGGGATAGAAAGTGCAGGTATGTAGTAGATTTTTTTGTAGACGCGTTAAAATGATTATCTATGATTAAAGTTTAGATTTTATCGGTAAATGTTTCGTAATAGTTTAATCTGTTCACTGTTTTTTTTTTTTTGGGTTTTAATTTGTCAAAATTTTCTGACACAGTGTCTTCTTGCTGGGGCAGTCATGAGTTGGAGTACATATGGGTTTCGTTTGTTTTCTTGTCTTTTTGTTTTTATTTTTTTTATTTTAAATTCTTTCTCTTTGCAGAGTCACGAGAGCTCATCTATATCTTAGGATGCTCTCAACAAATATCTTCTCTTCATAACACGAATATATAAATACATACATAAATAATAATAATAATAATAATAATAATTTTTCTACATTATACACTCTTGTCTCTCTTTGTAATTGTTTTCTTTCTCTTATAAACTTCTTCACTTATTAAAATATAACTCTAGAAAATACAAAGGAACTCTTGCACTGTTGAACATAATATAAATGAGTTAGGTAAAATTCAAAATCAAACTGAGTAGCATAAGCTATATGCAAGATTGTGAAGGTCATATGGCATCCCTACACACCACACAAATTTAGAAAAATAAACATTTTTTTTATTGGAATTTATGTTATTTTCATAATTTTGATATATACATGATGCTTTATCTCTTTGCCAAGGGGCAGCGACTAAGAAGGGACACTTTTTACAATATATATAATAACTAGATTATTTTTCACAAAAGTTCAATACATAAAATAATTTGCCTATGTATATTTCTTTTATCTCTAAGTACAGAATGTGAATAATATGTTTATAACTATTGCATTTTAGTTTATCTTAAAAATATATAATAATTAAAATAAATTATGAATAATTATTTTTTATCTTATAGTTTATATCTATCTTCTCCCACTTATATATATTATGGTAGAAATTTCTCAAAAACAAAAAATAAAAAAATTCACTACTAAGTTTCCACTTTCTACATACATGATTTCAATAGTTGTCCGCTTGTCATATAATATATGATTTTGAAGACTTGTTTTCTTCCTTTTTCTCATTTACTCTTGTTATATAAACAAAAACTCACTCAATTATTAACTTTGTGCAGTTTGAAGGTACATGCAATTTGCTTCATGGAACTGAAAGGCATTTTCTCTCTTATTATCAGTTACAGCTCCGAAGACTACGGAATTTTGAGCAATCTTCGAAGCACAGCTTAACTTTCCTGAAGCTGTATTTTCCTTATCTTCACCTAAGTTTAAGCAGGAGGTTGATGATATATCCCAGCAAAAACGCCCCGAACCTTCTCATATTTTCGATGGTGCATGACTATAGTAGAAAGTCAATTCTGTTCACTTTTTGTTAGTGTTATTTCATGCAACAATAGTTACTAGTTTTCTAGATTATCATGAGGTGGGAACTTTAACCTGCATACTGTCAAATCCATACAATTGTCTCTTAATATGGTAAGAGTTATTACAGTTTTCTTGCTGAAGAAAAAAAAAACAGTTAAATAATAACATTTAAAGCCAACTTGTAAATAATCAATTAAGGGTTATTATCATGTATATATTAATTATAAGAATCAGTTAATGGCAATATAAATATAATTGTAACAATAATTTATTAGAATTGTGTATTACAAATATATATATATATATATATTCGAGAATTTCTCTCTTAGGAAGTCATTTTACTTTTCATATGATAGAAATATTGAGTCAATTTCTCTCTGATTTGAAGTACTGAGAAAAAATTTCAACAATGTTGGCTATGTAATATAAGTTTTATAATTTCCTCCTCAATGGAAATTTCAATTTAAGACTAGTCGTCTTCTTCTTCAACACAACTATGACGACTGGTTGAAGAGCTCAAAAAACTTACTCAACTAAGAAACTAAGCACGTTGAAAAGAGAACAGGCATAGCATATATAGCAAAGCAGACTGGTCCACTGTTCTAAAATTCCTTACAAATTCAAAGATAGAAAATTGAATTCATGTGTTTGTATTACTACATCTCACGTAAAATAAAATTTATTAATTAAAGAAAAAATTTAGCATGCATATTTAAATATCCAAGAATTTCGGGAGTTTTAGTGATTAAAGAAGATCTGATGTGCAATTTCGAAAGGTTTGCATATTTTAGATTTAAGGTTTTAATTTAATGTCGTCTTCTTTAAAGGGTAGTTCGGAATGTCTGCTTCTTTCAATGATTTCTTTCTCACTCCATTAATGGATCTAAGATTTCTTTTGTATGTATATATATATATATATATATATAGAAAAATTGTGTAGATGAATCTTTCTTCATGCTTTGTATCCTATAGAGTCTTCAATTGACAACAGTATAGTTTACTATGTATTTTTACAAGGGCATTAAATCGAAGAAAGATTTAAAATGCTTATGGTTCCAGTGAAAAAAAATATTTCCTCAAGTCAACGTCCTTTAATTTGTAGTGACCAAAAAAAAAAAAAAAAATTGTAAAAGAAAGAATCAAATAAGTTCAGAAAATGTTCAAGAGAGAGTTTGGGATTGTTTATGGAATTCATTAAAAATGGTTTTTTGTAAGTTAAACCTCACTTCAGCTGTTTGATAAAATATTAGTCTTTTATTTTTAAATAAATTTTAAAAAGTAGGAAGTTTGTCAAATTTAGATTTTGAGAATCAAAATTTTCTTTTGATATATTTTTAAAATTATGTGAACATAAATCATACAATCCCAAATATATTCTTACACAATTTAATTAATAACATCATAAATATACAATACTTACCTGTTTATTTTAGAGATTATTTATGATTTAGTCTAGATTTGAGTTACGGTCATACATTCACATGATTTAATTTCTTTTGTTTATAACTTTAATCTAATTATGAGATATTTACATTTCATTGGGAAAAAAATGTTTTTTGTTTTTTGTTTTTTTACTTTTAATCAATAAAAAAATGTATGAATAGTTCCATAATTTTCTCTTTCTGCTTTCATTTATTTTCAATCATATAAAATCATACCCGTTAACTTTCTAATAAATATTTTAATGTTAATGCTAAATCTTATAACTTCACATATTTGGTATAAAATGTATTTTTTTTCCCATAAATTTAACTTTTACTTGAGTTATTGATTTTAGGCTGGCTTACAAGATTAAGCAAATATATATCTTGGGACATGATCTATGACACCACAATTTTTACATAATTTTTTAACCATAGGATTAATTCACTCTCTTGTTAATGGTTAAGATTAAATTTAGCATGAGTAATTAATATTTAATTAATGCACTATGATTATTGTATATGTAAAATACAATATCACTCATTCAATGTAAATCAATCCAATAAACAACAAATGATGTAAGAATATATGTTTTGATAAATTATATATATGAGCAAGAATATAGCACTATATTTTTGTAAACCCTATTCTTCGAATATAAGGGTAAACTAGTCATTTTATGATATTCATTTTCACACATGCATTATTAATGGTTAGTTGACACAGTATCAAGGCTTAGGTGAATTTGAATTTAGTTTAATGATATGAATATAATGAATTTGATATTATGATTTGAAATTTAGCATAAATTGAATTACTATATGCTGCCCTACACTGACGCACTTGATGGTCTCACTAGCAGGTTAGCAAGGGGGGTTAAGGGGTAGTGCCATTAGGGAGATTGAGGATGGAGCTCCTGAAAAGTAGAAGAATTAGTTTTAAGAAATAAATAGGAAATGTAAAAAAAAAATTAAGTTTTTGTGAAAGAAATTGTGATTGAGCAGGAAGTATTGATACATAGGACTGAAGAGATCGATACATTAAATAAAAGTATCGATATATGTACTAAAGTATCAATACTTAAGAAATGTAGGTTGATACTCACTGAATGGATTGATACTTAAGAAGAAAGGTATCGATACTTAGCAAGTTAGAACTTGGGAAGAAATTGCAAACTGAACCAGATCAATACCTTCCTTAAAGGTATCAATACATGGCAAAACAAAAAGTTCACAAATAATTATGAGATGAACAAGATCGATACTTTCATGGAAAGTATCGATCCATTGCAAAGGTATCAATACATAAATGTATCGATATTCATGGTCGAAATAATTTCTAGAATCGAATTCTTTAGGAACGAATCCTTTAGGAACGGATCGATACCTTAACTAAAGGTATCGATACCGAGCCTAAAGGTATCAATATATAGTCCAAAAGTATCGATATATGACGCAAATCTGGGTAATATTTGATAGGCAATTTGGTCTTTTTCCTAGTTTCTATAAATACCCAAAAGAGAGATTAACTCATGAGTGTGTTCTTCATTTGTTCATTCTCCTTCTCTCTTTAAAAATATTTCTCTCTTTCTCTCTCTTAGTTTTGGAAAAATCTTTTCAAATCCTCTATAATTTCGTACAAATGTATGTTGCCAAATGATAATCAATCATTTCCTCTACAAATTGGTACCGATTTCGAACTGGAAACAGTAAGGTGGAAACAATAAGGAAGGAACTAAGGTTTAAAGAGAAATTGGAGGCTTTTCTGTTTATTCATGATTTAAGCTTTATACAAATTTCTATAGGTTAAAGATTCCGAGAACCTAAAAAAAGAACCAAGTGGGCTCGAGAAGCCTTAGTGGGAGTGGTTACCCTTCCTTTATTGTGAGTAAATTTATACATACATGAATATATAAATATATGTGTATGATATTTATATGTATGCTTGTGTATTAAACAACTATTTTATAATTAAAATGAAATTTGAAATGAATTCCTTTATATGTGATTTACATGATATTGGGATGGTTGTTTATTTGGTCTGTTGTTTGAAAAATTATTTGATGTACTAACTGAAATGGCTAGGGAAGCCTGATTCATTTAGGGATTTATAATTGTTGTTTGAAAATGATTTAATTTTTAATTAAGCATGTATATTGGTGATGAGGCCGATAAGGCTAGATATAGTTGTATAGCCATTAGGATTGTTTATTTACTGTATATACAGGGAGGTAACCTATGGACGGACCTATGAGAGGTCGTATAAGTGAGTGAAACCGCAGTGGGGCTGATGTAAGAAGGAAAAGCCATGGCAAGCTCACTGTGTACCATGCATGTATGTGCGGTTATAGAGACCCTATAGAAATATTTGTGCGGTTATAGAGACCCTATAGAAAGTTCTGGTAGCTTGATAGAGATTTTCTGGATTTGACAGATATGACGAGAATAAACATTCTGTCACTAAGTAACTACTCTAGGCTAACATCAATGAGACGAACGTTGTTTTATAATTGCACGTTTTACAAAAAATAAATAATTTTATAAAGAATAATAAACAGTTTTCAATTTTATTAGTATTCATTGCATATGGTTTTATGCATAAAAGGCTCATTGATAGTTTTCGACGTTACCTCGGCTAAGGTAACGATCGAGAAAATATGGTTAATCTAGTTGCTTATTCAAAAATCTATGTAGACCAATGTATCATTTTTTGTTTATTTAATTAAATGAAATGTATGTATGTATACACACACGCACACACACATATTTAATATGAATCCCAATATCTAGAATTTGAAAATGCATGTGCATGTATGTATATATGTATGTACTTTATTTACTCACTGAGTATAGTTATATACTCACTTATCACTATTACAGCTTTCAGGTTAGGCGCCCTGGTACTCATTGGGTGAGTGATAACAGTAGAAAGCATTCAGCACTCATGGTAAGCTTTCTTATTGACTCACATTTGTACATTGTCCCATTAGATAAATGTATTTGAATTTTGTAAAGTATTTGTAAACTAAATGTTTATGTAATGATTATGTTTATTCAACCCGAATGAAAAATGATTTCCATAATGTTGTTTTATTATTTGATAATTGTTGTGGATGAATTGATCATGGATGATCAATTATTTGATAATAATCCCATGGTTGAGAATTTCTAGTTGCAAACTATTTTCAGGTTTTAGAAATTGACAGGAAAGCTTATAGGCACTCTCGATATATTTTAGATGTATAAGGTGTATCATATGAGACTATGGTGATTGTCATGGATGGACTCAGGGTTTGGGGCGTAACAATTTTTATGCAAATTTTTACATATATATATATTTTTACCATAATCAACAAGTGTTGTAAAAATTTTTGTACGAAAAAATTAGTCATATGTCTGATAAATTATATACAAGGGTGAGATTCATGTCTAGGGATAGGCACTTTTGAAGGGAAAGATTCATGTCTAGGGATGGGCACTTTTGAATCGAATTGAACTGACGGTTTGGATTGGTGTAAAAAATCTTTGGTTGAAGAAAATAAAATCGACAGGTTTTGGTTTGATTATCGGTTTGGACGAAAAAATTGAATCGATCCAATTATTTTAAATTTAATCAAAATATAAGTTTTAAATTTTAGTTTGTTCAAACCAATGAACCAAACAGATACTTTCTTGGTTTAATTTAGTTCAGTTTATCCTTTACCATTGATTTGACTCAAATCAAAATGAATAGTTTTAAATCGGTTTAAAATTGAGCCCAAAGCAAACTTAACTGAATATATGTGAAGGGTGATTCAAAATTTCCATTAGGAAGCCTGTTTGTTTGGTTAGTTAAGTGCACATTGTTAATAGATTGCCAAGCTATATTACTAAAGCTGAGGTGCCAAATATAAGTGGTGCAAGTTAGTTTTTCCTATGAAATTGGTTACCTGTTAGTTTAAACAGGAAATTTAAAAGGAAAATAGAATAGGGGAAGAAGTTCTTTTGATTTGATTAGGGAGGATTCAAGAAAAAGGAAAGAAAGGAGAGAGGGATAGAAGTCTTTGTTTTCATGTAATCTTCAAATGGAATATAGATATTCTTGTTTCCTGGATTGAATTTCTTGCCTAGTTATAGATGAGATGATTGCCATGTGTTTGTTAAAATAATCTTCATGGGTTGTGACTGAAATGCAACAAATGGTATTAGAGCACAAAGAAGTAGAAACATGATGTCTACTAAATTTTCAATCAAGAAGTTTTCAGGAGATAATGATTTTAATATCTGGAAAGTGAAGATGCATTCATTTCTTGTCTATGAAGGACTTGAGAGAGCTTCACTGGAGGTATCGAAAATGTCACCACAACTAGAAGAAGTAGATAAAAAGGATATACTAAAGAAAGTTCATAGTGCCTCGGTGTTTTCTTTAGGTGATGGTGTATTGAGAGAAGTGTTGAATGAGACAACTAGTTTGGGAATCTGGAATGTGACGATCAAAATTTTATGAAATAATTACAGTAAAGTCCTAGAGACCGAGGTAAAATTTTTCGGACATCATAGATAAATAATTAGAAAAGTAAGCTAATAATATTGGCTATACAATGTCAAATTAGACTTAGAAAATAAAATGTAAAAAAAAGAAAGCCCATTTAAATAATAATTTTGGGCTAAATGGATCAAAAAGATTTACAAGAAAAATGGATAAAATACAGGTTTGAGAGTATGGATAGAGTTGAGGTTGAATTTTGTCACAACAGGAAGTATTATATGTGAGATTACTTTAATTTCATACTCTTGCAAGTTAACAATGATTTGATTATAATAAATTTTAAGTATGATTTCGATTATATATATTAGAGTATAATTCATTTATAAGAGAATATTTAATTCTCTGATCGGGATATTTTATAATATTTAAGTCTACTCACTAAGTCTCTTTAGACTCACCTCCTCCCTACTCATTAGTTTTGTAGGAGCAGAGATTTAGTTGTGAGATATATTATTTGGTTTAATGTAGGGACTTTTATTATAAACCAATTTTATGGGTTTCATTTGATAATTAAGAATAAGACCAAAAACATATTAAGTTATAATAATAATTTTATGAACAAAGACTTTTGTAGGTTACTATTTTAGGTCGGACTTATTTAGTAATAAAATACCATAATAATATTTTATTACTTTATGAGGTATTGATCAGTATTAAGCTCAAGAAAAACCTAAAGTATAAAAATATTATTATTTTTTGAGAGGTTATATTCTCATAAAATATACGTTTGTTTCAAAAGAGACTAAAGTTTCATACAAGGAGATTTGGAGATTGAAGGTAAATATAGGTTTTCATCTTAATTTTCTTTTGGTATCTGTGAGTATTATATATTTATCATGTAATTGTTGTTATATATGTTTCATAAAAGATGATAATTAGAATTTTATAACTTTATTTGGGGTGTTTAGGCATGAATATCTTGCAATAATGGATTAATAGTTATTGTTTGTAAAGAATGAATAGAAAAAAGAGAAGTTTTGCAGAGTTGATGTATGACTAGTCCTTGAATTTTGTATACTCATGAGTCATGAATTTGGAAAAATTGATTTATGTAATAAAATTACACATCTATAGATTCTTGATAAATTTCCTTTCATTTAAAAATATTAAGTTTTAATTTTTAATGAATTTTTGAATATGACCTGATGATGTTAAAAATTGCTCATTTTTTCAGAACGCATGAATAACAAAATTAGTTTTGTTAACCCAATTATCTTAAAAATTATGAAATTTTACACACTAATTTGAACAAGGGTTTGTTATATCATATTAAAATTTTAGGGTGAAATTCTATGTTTTTTAAGTGTTAAAAATTTTAAATGAATAAAACTCACTATAGAAATCTATTTAGCATAATTTGAAAATCCCGAAAGTGGAATTTATTTAAAATAGTTATAGTGGGAATTTAGTCCCAAATATTTTATTACTTTACCGTCTATGTGTTTATATCATCTCTACAAAGTTAAATTATATTTGGAAAAGTATTCTATTTTCTAAAAATCTAATATCGGTAGGATAAGTGAACAAGTGAGAATATGATAAGAAATAATTTTATGTAGATTTAAGAGTCAATATTTTTATATGTACTTATATTATGATTACGAAATATTATTTTTTGATTTCATAATAAAAGAATGTTGTTTAAGATATAAGAAAAATCCTTAAACAACATAAGGTTAGTTTTGACAAGTTTAGGAATATTAAGTAGTCAAATGAAGTAAATGATGTAAGTGACACAGCTAAGGCCTAATAAGTTATATTGTATCTTGTGATAATGTATATGAGTTTATGAATGTTAATATTTGATTATAGGTTCAAGTGCTTAAGCTAATTGAGTTATGATTATCAAGATGTAAGTAAATTAGACTTTTATTTTAAATGAATCATAATAAATATATGTATGTATGTATATGTGTGCATGTATGTATTTGTGATGATATGTGTGCAAATATATCATACTTCTGTTTAATGGTTGTATCAATGATATGTTTGCTTGTAAGTAAACTAGACTTTTGTTTTAAACAAATCACAATAAACATATGTATTTATGTGTGTGTGTGCATATGTATATTTGTGATGAGTTGTGTGCACATATACTGTACTTCTATTTAATAGTTATATCAATGATATGTTTGTATGTAAGAAAACTTGACTTTTGTATTAAAATAATCTCAATAGTCATATTATCTGTGTATATGTGTTTGTGTAGATTGATAAGTTTGTATGTAAGTAAACAAAGTATGTGACAAGCATGATTGCATTTTTTTGCATTGGCATGAAAATGTTTTCTACATGGAAATTAAGAAAATTTCGAATGTTTTTAAGACTTAGTGAACTTTATTTATGGAGCTTTAATTCTCTTTTAATAGATCGAATTTTTGTTTATATGTTTCAATCTGCCATAGTCAGATTTTTGTTTATATGTTCAAGACTATGATGTTCAGACTCTCTGTTATGGAAAGTTCCTAAGTAAATTTTTTATAAGATATTTCGAAAGGGTTTTATGGCTTAGTGCACTTTATTTATGGAGTTCTAATTTTCGCTTAGCAAATCAGATTTTCATTTATATGTTCCGATTCGCCATAGTTAGAATTTAGTTTATATGTTCTGGGTATGTTGCTCAAACTTCTCTTTGGTATGGAAAGTCCTTAAGTAAATATTTTATAAGATATTTCGAAAGGATTTTAAGGCTTAGTGCACTTTACTTGTGGAGCTCTGATTTCCATTTAGTGGATCGAATTTTTGTTTATATATTCTACTATGCTATTCAAACTCTTCTTTATTATGGAAAGCCGTAAATAAAAGCTAGACAAATATTTTTGAAAGAAGAAAGAGGTGTTAGTCAAATTTTCATTTATAAGACTTTTAACTCATTTGCATCATTCTGCATAAGAATGGATTATGGATTTGTATATTTGATATAAAGAGGTTTTGATTTTAAAAGCTAAAAAGCTGGTTTGCTTACTAAGTTGTCACTTACTATATTTTATTGTGATTGCTAGAGCTAAAGAAGTATATGGATATGTGTGAGGACTTAGTTTGAAGTCTTTTACAATGTCTAAGGTTTCGTTTTAAGACTTTCGATGTCACTAAGTTTTAAGAGTTGTTTAAATGTTCAATAAGGTTTTTGTGATGAAGGAATATTTATGAAGGTATATAAGTTAAATTTTAATATTTTCACGTAATTTAAGCATTGTAAGTTAAGAAAAATCTCACCTTAAATCCTTTTGAATTTAGATGTGTAACAGGAAAGCCTGTATGCTAGAGGGAGGTAAGAAAAGAACGAATAGATAGGCAAAAAGAATGGTGCAAGATCTGCATCCAATATAAAAAAGTTGAATTATTTCTACTGCCACAAAGAAAGGTATTTCATAAAAGATTATGCAGAGAAGAAGAATAAAAGGAAAGAAAGGCAACCATCAAACCAAGGGAATAAAACCATAGTAACTAATGAGAAGTTTCAGTTAGCATTCATGTTTGTTGCTTTTGACAATGCACATAAAGTTAGTGGATTCTTGATTCTGGATGTTTCTTTTAGATGAGCCCAAAGAAATCTTTATTTTCTTTTTTAAATATAGAAGATATAGAGAAAGTGCTTATGGGAACCAACGTGGCTTATAATGTCAAAGGGATTGAAACCATAAGACTTAGGTTGAGTGGTGGAACTATAAGAGAACTTCAAGAAGTTAGGTTTGTTCCTGAATTAAAAAGAACCTAATATCTTTAGAAATGCTAGATTTAGGAGGGAACAACTTCATGGTTGAGGTTGGAGTCTTAAGAGTAACTAAAGGGGTTAATGACAATGTTCAAAAGTGTGAGGAAAAATAGGTTCTATGTGTTAGAAGACAATATTTTTTTTTGGAAATGTTTGTGTAGCAATAGACAAAAAAGGACAAACAAGATGATGTTATAGCATTTCAGGTTAGGACATTTGAGAGAGAAGGGGCTTATAGAACTTAACAAGTAAGGATTGTTAGTTGAAGGAGCTGTTAATTCTTTAAAAAATGTGAATATTGCATACTTGGGAAATACCATAGAGTCAAGTTTGGTATAAGGGCTCACACAAGTCATAGTATACTTGTGTACATTTATGCAAACCTTTGAGGCCTACATAAGTGGCATAACTTGGAGGATCAAGGTACTTCCTTTCTATCTTGATGATTACTCTACGAAGACTTAGGTGTATATGTTAAAGTGCAAAGATTAGGTGTATGAGTGCTTCAAAACCTGGAAAGTTTTTGTTGAAGATTAGACAGATTAAAAGGTGAAAACACTGAGAATAGACAATGAAATGGAATTTTATAGTGAGAAATTTGATAACTTTTGTAAGGCTTGTGGAATTGAGAGGCATAGGATAGTCAAATTCACACCACAACAAAATGGGTTGGCAGAAAGACTCAATGTAACATTGCTAGAAAAGGCAAGATGTATGTTGCTGGACTCAAGTCTTTCAAAGCTATTCTAGGTTGAAATGGTCACTATAACTGCATATGAACTAAATAAAAGCTCTTTATATGTTGTAAACTTTAAGACATATGAGGAGTTTTGAACAGGAAAGCCTTTAAGCCTCAGCCATCTCATAGTATTTGGATGTACTTCCTATGCTCGTGTTAAACAAGGAAAGTTGGATCCAAAAGCCATAAAAGGTATTTTTGTTAGATATCTTGAGGGAGTAAAAGGGCATAAGCTATGGTGTTGTAATAGGAAGTCAAGTAGGTGAATAATCAGTAGAGATGTTATTTTTTTCTTAAAGATGAGATACTTAAAAGGGAGGAAAAGAAAATTGGCACTTTAACATTTGAATCAAGAAGCTAAGAGGATTCAGTTTGAGGTTGAGCTTGAAAGGGCTGAATTGTAACCATCCAAAACAACATCAGTTGTTACAGTCAAGCTAATTAAAAAGAATATAATTTTGTAAGGGAAAGAGCAAAAAGGTTGATCAAACTACCTGTGGATATGGTTATGCATAACTAATAACCTATGCATTACTGACAGCCAATGAAATCAATAATCTTGAACCAAATTCAGTTAAAGAAGCTCTGAATAGCAAAGAATCTAAAAAATGGCATCAAGCCATAGAAAAAGAAATAAACTCCTTGATGAAAAAGATAACCTAATTACTTGTTTCTAAACCATAAAGCATGAAAATTGTAGGGTGCAAATGGCTGTTTAAAATTGGTGGGCAAGGGATTCACACAAAATGAGGATATAGATTTTGGAGAAGTATTCTCACCTGTGGTAAGACACACTTCTATAAAAATCTTGTTGGCATTAGTCCCAATCTTTGATTTAGAATTAGAGCAAATGGACGTAAAAACAATCTTCTTGCATGGCAACTAAGATGAAGGTGACGGAAACAAGCTGGAAAACTATACTTTGTTTCACACTCACAGCAGAAGCGCAACTCGCGGGATCAGTTCCCGGGCCTGCGACCACTGCTGAGGAAGCCATGCTCTTCACACGGACATGCGAAAAGGCTTCCCACGGATTTACATGTACATATGTATGTTTTGGTATTTAAAAAATTTTTCAAATAAATGCAAAATTGAGAAGTCTTACTTTTTTCCTTTGCAAACTAGTACAGCAAATGAACCTCTTTGCTTGCCTCCGTAGAGTGTCCACATGTCGGTGTTGGTGACGGTGGTTCTGACGTTTTTATGGGATATTCAAGATTGAGCTTCACTAAGCTTAACTAAGTTTTCTCTCTCTAGCCTCTCTCTTCTTCCCTTCCTGTGTTTGGTTGTGCTTCCTGTTTTTGGTTCATAACCAAACACAGCCCTCACTATATTTTAGAATGAAGCTTACGGGAATGAAGAGGAATACTCTCTCAGTTTCTCAAACTCAAAGATGCAGCATCCAACTTGGCGTAGAAAGCTTAAAACTTAGGTTCTGTATTTATCAAACCTAATTTGACAAAATCTCTTCCACCAACTATAAATCACCGCTTTACATCTAGCTCACCAATTGGCTTAAATGTAAAACCATGACTCATGCTTTTGGTTGGTGGCTTTGATTACGTTTAATGAATATATGTAATTCATATACATGTTAATCCAATTAATATATATTGAGAGAGAGAGAGAGAGAAAGAGTATTAGATATATATATACATATTATGGCTTTCATTAATCGTAAACATGAACGGAATAGTGAGCATGAATATGCTCTGTTTTTCATGTGCAGCAGAAGTGCGACGCATGAAATGAAGTTCCGGGAGTACAACCGCCACAAGGGAGCCTTGATTGTCGTTACAAACCTGCGAAACAGACTCTCTAACGATTTATATGTGCATGCATGTGTGTTTCAGTGTACAAGCATGCTCTATTTCGTAAACAAAAACAAAGAAGCTAACCTTTAGTCTTGCAATTTGAAACAGCAGCTACCTTGCTCGCTCATGTGGTCCACACGTCGGTGAGATGAAGCCGGTTCTGGCTAGTTTGGGATTAACATGCACTGGTTTAAACATCAACAAGCTTACCACCCTTTCTCTCTCTACGATTTCTCTTTCTCTCTCTTTTGTTCAAACTTTGGTTCATAGTCAAAGCTTGCTTCCCACTTCTGTCTTTACTATGGTTCACAACCAAGCTTTCATAATCTCACTTCCTTAAGCAGATTGTAGTGAAGGAGAAGAAGAAACTTTCTGTTTTTGAACAAAACAGAGAAGAAATCTTTATTCGTATACTATGTGTATGTCTATATATATATATATATATATATGTACAAAATGCAAGTTTAACAATTAAGCTTTCTTTTTGATCAAATCAATCCACCGACTCCAAAATATCAAAAGAGATTAATACAAAATAGAT
>JAXCLQ010017152.1:25155-35243 GCA_035584115.1 Cedrela odorata | reverse complement strand
TTTACAATAAAGAATCAAATTGCTACCCGATCAATATCTGTACAATATCATTAACTAGTTAACGATTATTGCATAGTGGCAATAGCCATCATTACCAAGTAACCGACTATGTGTATGACCCCTTGAGTTCACTGTGAACTGGACATGGGTGGACACGAACTCTTTCGTATCTCTTCGATAACTCTTTGCAACCAAAGTTTCCAATGATCATGTGCAACCTCTAGTAAGATACCACAACCCCTAGACACTAATGAATCCATATAGTCGTACGTACATATAATAAAGTCCCTCTGCTGTCAACTCCTGATCGAGTACGGGTTAGGAAATTGTCAATCCCCTAACTCAATCATAGAAACAAGGTCTCGAATCATATACAGGAATCATGTATCCGAAAACACCTTTCCGGAAATATGTACTCTGGCTAGAGATTTCATTTTTCATGTATGACATCTATGCCTAGGATCTCAAACTCTAATATCTAAGCCAGCAAGTTCCGTCTTGGTCATCACCTGTCCTCTTACACCTAAACACATTGTCAGCAAGCTTCTTTTACCAGGTATAGCTAGCCCGGTGCAATATACACAAATGAACGATGTGTTTCAATGCAGAAGGCAGCCGTGATACCTCAGGTCAAAGGACCAGTGGTACACTAGTACGGCTGTGTAACGTATCGTTGACAATGGATAATCACTCATGTGATTCGTTACGTTTAGTCACGTTCAGTAACACACACTTCAACGTATTACTCATGTTTATACTCTTGTGACATGAGACTCATCATCCAACTATTAGTATCAAATACTAATCCTTGGCAACATCAAACATACCAGTCATATAATGTCATACTCCCATATAACAATACCTCAACTGGGAACTAATTTGGATGTATTTAGATCATACTCTGTACTCATATCTGCAACTCTTTACAGATAGAGTCATGACGTCATAATACATCATTGGATCTCATTCTGCATTTTATATATAATACCTATATATATACGCAACTATATATGCAAAATGATATAGATGTCATTTTATTAATCATAAACTAATTTACAATAATTTACAAAGTTATATATACATAAGGATGATATCCCTAAACCGTATGACATAATTGGTTGTAAGGCATATCTCCAACAATTTTATCTTACGCTTGCCAAAGACTACTCGCGAACATGACTCCATTTTGTTGTTATAGATAGATTTTCTAAAATGGCTCACTTTGTTCCGTGTTCAAAATCTTTTGATGCTTTACGTGTTGCAGGATTATTTCTTCGTGAAGTAGTATGGTTACATGGTCTTCCTTTGACAATTGTTTCCGATAGGGATATTAAATTTGTTAGCTATTTTTGGAAAACATCATGGGCTAAGCTCGGGATACACCTCAAATCAGCGCATGTCACCCTCAAACAGATGGGCAAACAAAGGTGGTAAATAGAAGTTTGGGAAATTTGCTCCGATGTTTGGCACGTGATCATATTACTTCTTGGAATTTAATTTTGCCTCATGTAGAATTTGCCTACAATAGTTCAGTAAATAGACCACGGGTGTCTCACCCTTTGAACCTTGTTTGGGAATTAAATCGCGACAACCAGTGGATTTAATTTCTTTACCGATAAAGAATCATGTTAGTGAAGTTGAAGAGGATTTCGCAAAACATATTCAGGAATTACATGCCAATATTCGACAAAGAATGGCTATGAACACAAAGATTTACAAATAGCAAGTGGATTTGCACATAAGAACAGTTGAGTTCCAGGTGGGTGATGAAGTCCTCATTCGACTACAAAAAGAGAGGTTCACACGTCATGCTTCTTCAAAACTACATCCAAAACATGCTTGTCCCTTCAAATTTCTGAAAAGATTAGGCTCTAATGCCTATTTTTTGGACTTTCCATCGAATTTACAAATTAGTCCAATTTTTAATGTAGAGAACTTGCAGTTATATAAGGGTCACTTTGACTAATCTGCTTAACTTCAACCTTCCCTTATATTGAAGGTTCTTCCCAAAAGGCATCCAAAAGAAGAAATTGAAGACATCCTTAATGATGCGGTAGTCTCTACAAATAGAGGTATAACGCCTGAATCCTTATCTCTATGAGTTCTACCAAGCACAACATTCGAGAATTTTTCTAGAGGAAGGAAGTTGATGGGATTTTATGCGTTTTGGAATTCTCTACCTAATAAGTTGTTTTCACAAGACTTAGTCTACAAAATTTAGTTTGTAACTTATAAAATTCAAATTTGAAATTGTAATTTAAATTTTTGCAGATGTGTTGGTTACCCAACAATTAATTTGTTAGTATTTTAATTTTTTAATTTTTGTAATGTTAACTCTTTATAAAAAAGATATTTGGATTCAATAAGAAGTAGAGAAATTTATCGTTAAGAATTTATTTTCTTTAGAAGGGAGAAATTTATTAAAGTGAAAGACTTGGAATTCAACCTGCTGAGTCTTTTCGTTTTGTCACACTGCATAACCGTCGAACCGCGCTCCATTGCCTATTGAATTGCGACGACAAAATGCTTCAAGTTGCCCAAAACGAATCAGACGGATTTGCACTGATACGCTTCCAAAGTTAAATAATTCATGCCAATATGCTTTGATTATAACATTTTATATGACTACTCCAAAAATTCACATGAAGTTACTATATTACCCTTATTTAGGTCAAGTAATTTTACGCAGACTTTGTCCCTACGCACATTTTAAATGATGGATGTCCGCCGCGGGAACATTTACAAACTCTTAAATTTTAAGGGAAAATATATAAATATTAAACTTATTTTATCTTTTACTAATTTTTATTAGTATAAACTCATTTTTATACAATATTTATATTTTTAATTTCAACTATTATAAAATATGTATAAAAATCACTTAAAATCATACTACATAATCCGATTTTGTAGTATAAGACTTGCACGAAAAAATTTCTCAATTTACACGACCTGAACTTGTAATATATGACTCAATTGTGTAATAAAATATTCTATCTTATATTAAATTAAAAAAAAATACATATTTGATTGTTTTTTGTATTACATGACCATATATTATATTACATGATTATATATTGCATTACCGGACATATGCAATCGGATCATGTAAAACATGACTAATCTTACAAATTACACAAGCTTTTCGCTATTTCAACATACATTTCATGAATTTTAAAATTAGAAATATTGTTTTTCTACAAAAATGAGTTTTTTATTAATGAAAATTAGTAAAAATAAATAAAAATAAGAATAAACCTAACATATAGACATTTTTATCACTCAAATTTAGGGGTTTGTAATTACTAGAGAGAATGGAGTGTGAGATGTACCCTATGCTCAGGGGGATTATTAAGATATTCACGAAAAAAATATAAATAGTGGCATATTTGCATAATTTTTAAAGAATAAATAAATAAAAATATCCTGTTTTCACATCTCAAAAAAAAAAAAGATGCAATCATAGCATATTTTAAAGGATAGAAGAAATTATTACAAAAATTACTTTTATTAATTTGTCGTAATAATTAAGAGTTTTAATAACAAGGTTCTAGACGAGGAAAACAAATTTCCTATGCCCCTAATATTTGGGTGATGTAAAAAAGCATGACATATAATATGAATTTTTCCAATTACATTTGACTTCTGTTAATGAAATTTAAACACCTGCCTAAACATAGAGTCACGTAGAAATAACATAAAAATAATAAAATATGATAAAACGATATTTATAATATTAAAAACAGTATTTATTGGTTATAATTTCTCTATCTTTTGAGGCATTTACTTGTAACCAAAAAATATTAATATATATTCGACATTTTTATTAGAAAATTAATTGACAATTAAATAATTTATAATTTATTTTATTAAAAATATATAATTATAAATATATATATCAAATATAATATACTTGTATAAACTCTACACTTAAAAATAAAACAAACAAATTTTAAAACTTATAATAAGACGTTCACACTTGTTGCATAAATTTTAAAATTAATAATACCAAAATGAATTTTGTATGTTTCGTGTTATAGACCATTAATATTTTGTTATAAATTCTTTATTAAACATATTTATGGATATGGTCCGTCACATGACGAGACAAAACAAAAATATAGCAATTATTTTATTTATTTATTTATTTATTTATTTATTAAAAATTTTATAAAAAAAAAAACATTTCTTTATGTATTAAGGGACAACTTGAGCAAATTAGTTGCGGATGAAATGGCCATATTGCTTAGCCAAGTGTCACCAAACACCAAGCTCATGCCATGGTCATTTCAATTTCCAAACATTTGCCGACACTATTTTGACACAGCGATACCCACAAAATTAAGGGCGTGTTTGTCAATTTAATATCATATGGATAGGGAGGGCAATTACGTATGTAAATTTACTATTATTCGATCCTCGAAGAACAGGTTTAGTATGATTTTTAACAGATTTGGGGCGAATTTGATAAATAAATTTAAAACTTATAGCGAATTTGAAAAGGATACGGGTTCAGATAAATATTTGCAACAGAATCTGTGGATATTTTTGTCTGCATCTATTTCTATTAATTTTTTTATTATACTATTTCATTACCAATCATTTTTTAAATATTTTTATTATACAATAACCATTCTATACAATACATATTTATTTTTTCTCTAAGTAAATATATATAAATATTTAAATTAAATTATTTAATTTAAGTCGAATATATAAAATTTGAGTTATTGATACATGCAATATTCAATGATAGATAAAAAATAATGAATTAATAATATTAAATATTGTTTATTAACTTTGAATTTTAGATTTGTATAAATTAATATTCTAAAATTAATATTATTATTTTAATTAAAAATTTTAAGTTAACGAAATTCCTATACACACACTTATACGATTCATTTAACTTAAATTATATTATGTGATTAGTCATTCAATTAAAAAAGTAAGGGAAAGTAATAGTTTGATGATAAATAAAAAAAAATTAAAGATATAAATAAATAAAAGAAAAAAATGAAGTGAAAAAATATTTCTTAACTTTTATTTATTTATTATTACTAATTCATAAATTTCTCTAATTTTATATGAGGGATGTATTTTATTTTAAATTAATGCCGAAAATTCTATTAAAACTCAGCTAAAAATACGCAGATATTCACGCGAGTTTAGTAAATGTTAAATACTCGTTTAAACAGATTTGATAATAAATTATTAAAGCCGCTATGAATTTGATATGGATATGATATTAAATTTTTTTTTTTGTAAATGTGAATACGAATTTAAAGATATCCATTCTAAACCTCGATCCGCTGCCATCCCTAGATGGACAACGTTGTTTTGGAATAAAGCTGTCGACGCTCCATCTTGTTCATACATAATTACACACAAGTTAAATCTCGTTATTGTTAGGGGATGCATATACATTTTAATGGAAGATAAATTAACTATAATCGGTGAGAACCAAACGGCTGCATTTTTGGCAATGCTTAGATTTTGTTTGTTATTGTAATGATTTTATTGTATTTAAATATATATGTAATATATATATTTTTATCCAACAATAATTATAATTTAAAAATTACTACACTCAACTGCAATAAGAAAGCACTTAATAATGACTGAGTTACTTATTATATGTCATATAATAGATTTTCAATTATTATATATTGAACTAGTTAATATGGATAGTGATTAAATTTACAATATATATTAGGTTAATTATATTGTTTCTCAACCGTTTTTTTTTAGACATTTCAATTGATTTCTCTTGCATCTCAAACTAAAATTTGAATTATTAGTTAAAATTTTCTTTAATTTAGCAAATGGTATAGTGTACATAGATGTGATTTATTAATTTAGCAAATGGCGCACATAAATTTTATATCTTAATCCATATAATCTAATGGTTAGTTTAAAATTGATGTTCTTATTTTAAGTTTAAAATTTAATATATATATATATATATATATACACACACACATACAACGGCTTCGCAAAGGCAATTAAATAGTAAAACATTTCATCCTAATATCACGAGAATTGTTGAGAATAGGGGAGAAAGATTTTATTTTACATGCATTAAAAAAAAAATCATAGATTCTTTGCTGTTCATTAACGAAATTGTGTGATCGATAACTTTCACTCAATCGGACGCCTCCGTATGTAATGAACAGGGAGAGCTCACTTTCCATCACACAAAAAAGAAATGCGCCTCCATCGTGATTTGCATCCCACGATAAAATTCATAGACCCCTTAATTATTATGGCTCAGATTCTTTTTATTTAATTTTCCTAAATTGTTCTATATACCTTCCAAACGTTCTTTTGAAATTATTTACTTCAATTTGTGCTTGTTGCTTTTAAAATATCGAATTTATATTTTTGTTAATTACACATATCACATACATTATTATTTTTACATTTCACAATTTCTTTTACAACAATATAATTCTTTATTGTCATGCATATTATTGTTGTTTGAAGTTAATATAATTATAATCAAAGATGAGTTAATGACTTAATATTAATTTAGCACATGTGTTTTTTTAAAAAATATATATATTTTAATGTTATTATATCATTATTTATAATATCACAAGATAAAAGTGTTTAATATCCTTTTTCTTTTTCTCAATAACAATGTTAGTATTGACTCTAAAAGTTAATTCATTTTACCAATTTTTACTCTTTATAGTAATTCAAATATATGGAAATATAATTTCCATACAACAATTAAACATTTATTATTATTATTATTATTATTATTATGTTAATGTCGTGTTTCTTATTTTTCGGAAATTATCATTAATGTAAACCAAATGTCCCTCAGACCCTCAAGATTTAACAATTCAACTATATTAAACCAGGGTCCACATAAAATCAATCTCAACCGTCGGATGAACTCATTCACGAGATGGAGATACCCAATAAACCCACAGAACCCAGTTCCATATCACGACAAAACCGGAAAAGCAAAGAGGGAAGGCAAATCCCGTAATAAAGATAAAAATTAAAGGACAATTATAGGTACCCACAAGGGCTGGGCTTTCGTTTGGCTGGGATGAATGGCTTTATTGGCCACAGGCTAGCTTTCTCTTCTTTTTCTCTGCTTCGCTTTTATTTAAATACTGTTGTCCTTTGCCCTTTTTATTCTCTTCAAATCGTCTCTCTCTCTTGTGGATTTCTTTTCTCTATCGTGCGTTTCATTTTATCTCTCGCTCTCTTCTCTTTTGTCTCTCATCATCTTCTCAGATTTGCGTCCTCTTCTCGATCCCCCAACTGTAAGTCTGTGTAACCTAAAATTCCAATTATACCCCCACGATCTTTTATCTTTGTTCAAGATCCTTAATTTCGTGTGCTTTTCTTCTTGTTTTGTGTTGCATGCGACTGATTTTGATTGGATGGTTATCAGATTGCGAGTTTCCATTATTTGTTAATTTTTTTTTGGGTCGGTGCGATGTTTTGCTCAATTAATTGTTAATATAGATCTGTGATTTGGTTAATATTGGTATTGTGCATTCATTTTCTTGTTATGAGAAAGGCGAAATGGTGATTTTAGGGTTTGATTTGTGATTTGTCGGTACACGTGTCAGCTCTAATCGTAGTTGTGTGTTGATTGGATTGGATTGGGAATTTTCTAGGGTTTTATCATTGTTGGGGTTTAGTTTGATAATCATTTATTTCTGGTTCTAACTAAAATAATGCTAATGCAAATGTGCTTTTGTTGACTCTCTTTTTCATGCAAGTGGAATTGTATTTATTTCACTTTTCATGCGTTAACTAGATTTTCAACATTTTCTTGTATTTTGGTTTATGCTTTATCTTGACAAAACTTTGTAAGACTGATGTAAATGTGTAACATGTGAAATGATTGTATAAACGGGCTGTTGTGAACTCTCTTTTTTCATGGAAGTGGAATTGTATGTGGCTTACATGAATGAAGGCTTCTTCTTCATTGGTTAATCTGATAAATGGAAATTTCTTTTATTATCTTTCTATAAATTTCAGGATTTGCGAATACTAGTATATTTGATTCTCTTTGTGTGGGGTTTTGCCAATGAAAATAACTTGTAATTTAACTTTTTGTAGGCAACCATGAGTGATGTGGGAGAAAAGACTTGTCCTCTCTGTGCGGAAGAGATGGATTTGACAGATCAGCAATTGAAGCCTTGCAAATGTGGCTACGAGGTCTGTGACAGCAGTCTTTATGACCTTTTATGCATGGATAAGGTTTTTGGGAGGCACTGATATTGTGCCATTATCAAATGATAGTGATATGAAAATATACATGTTGTACTATGAGAAATGTGCACCCTGGGTGTTTAGATTTAGTTTCCAATGAAATATTAGTTCTTAAGTTGAACGTGGCATTTGCATGTTCCTCCTCTTTCAGTTTCTCAATAGTTGTTCCTAAACCTGATAGTGATACATTTTAAATTTAATGAGCCCAAAGCATCTCAATATTACTGAAGCACATATAGACTTGATTTGAGTTGTTCAGAGGAAGCCTATTTTGCCATAGTTAGGGCAATATATGTATTTTTCTCTTGTTTTCTGGCATGCTGTATGATTTCTGAGGCCTGGAGCCAAGCATGGGCTATTGGTTGGACTGATTTTTACTGTTTTCCATACTGGAGTATCTTTGTTGCTTTTCCATGTGTAGATTTTAGGGGGGTTTAACTGTATGCAGAATTTTTTCTTGGTTAATGCTTGTAATGTGTTCCAAATATAAGATGCTCCTTTTATTTTACTGCCTTTTCATGACAAATGCTTGATGATGGATATCATCACAAACATAAACTGTCCATGCCCGCTGGTGTAATAGTTTTTTGATGGCGATCTCTGAGATTCTTAGTCCCATGTTCTTAGAAACAAGAGTAAGCAACTGTATTTTGCAAAGTCCTGCTTGTCTTGGCTGGTGTACAGTAATGTGTCTTGCAGTTTTCACCAAGTCTTCTGAAAGTTGCAGTTAATTGTGATGTTATTTGATGAATTATCAATACCTTTTTTCTTTTTTTAATCTCTTTAATCTCTCTATAGCTGTTGTGTTTAAGTGAAGGAGAATTATAAACGTGCTAGGAGTTGTAGATATTCTATATCTATCCATTTTTATTGTCAATTTCTCTTAACAATTTCTTCTGAACTTTAATTTATTACACTTCTCATGAGTCCTTTTTACTGCTTCATTGTAGATATGTGTCTGGTGTTGGCATCACATAATGGACATGGCTGAAAAGGATGATACAGAGGGGAGGTGTCCTGCATGTCGTTCCCCTTATGACAAGGAAAAGATTGTAGGGATGGCCGCAAATTGTGAGAGGTATTTCTTTTGTTGAATGTATTTTTTTTTTCAGCATGTGATAGATCATAGCGTGTATTTCTTCTTTCTCACTTTTCCTAACAATATTGTTATCTTGTTTTTAAATGTTTTGTTCTCCAATCTTCATAGAATGGTGGCTGAAATCAATATGGAGCGAAAAACAAAGTCACAAAAGGCAAAGACTAAATCTTCGGAAGTGAGGAAGCAACAACTAAGCAGTGTCCGAGTGATTCAACGGAATCTTGTCTACATTGTCGGGTTACCTCTTAATTTGGGAGATGAAGAAGTACTCTCTTTCTCTCTCTATCTTTCTGTGTGCGTGTGTGTGTGTGTCTGTTGGTTTGGGGTGGAGGGGAGGTTTTTTTTTCCTTCTCTCTCTCTATATTACTGCTCAACATGTTTTGAATATGTTTTTGACACTGTTCTGCAGCTTCTTCCGCGAAAAGAATATTTTGGTCAGTATGGGAAGGTTCTGAAAGTGTCCATGTCTCGTACAGCAGCTGGTGTGATTCAGCAATTTCCAAACAACACTTGTAGTGTGTAAGTTCAAGTGTTTTCATAAGTCTAGGTATACTTTGGTATGAAATGGCAGAGCTTATGTTTGCTTAACATTCTTCAGTTATCAGTTGTTCTCTTCTAATGGAACTTTGATGTTAATGTACCACTTGTGTGGTTGGATCTTTTGACATCTATTAAGTAGTCTTAAATTTGCTTGTAATTATTTTTCTTCTACACTATTTGGCTGCTTATTATTTTATAGTATCAT
>JAXCLQ010017152.1:12518-25055 GCA_035584115.1 Cedrela odorata | reverse complement strand
CTATTAAGTAGTCTTAAATTTGCTTGTAATTATTTTTCTTCTACACTATTTGGCTGCTTATTATTTTATAGTATCATACACAGACTTAGATATTTTTAATCTTAGTTTATGTCCACATATCTTGTAACTTTGTTGCTTCATACTATCTTTTACTTGCAGATATATTACTTACTCAAAAGAAGAGGAAGCAATTCGATGTATTCAGTCTGTACATGGGTTTGTTTTGGAGGGTAAATCTTTAAAGTACGTTCTAGTTCACATTTGTCAAACCTACCATCTGTTTTATGTTGCCCATATTTGTTGGGTCTTCTTTATAAGATTTGTAATTTTCAGATTAATTATTTCAGGGCGTGCTTTGGGACCACAAAGTACTGTCATGCTTGGCTGAGAAATGTGGTATATACCTTAAATATTATTTTGCCTGTTTCTATATGATTTAATAAATATTTTTGTGACATCACTCATGAGAGTTTGATCTGTTGGCTCCAGCCTTGCACCAATCCTGATTGTCTGTATTTGCATGAGATTGGTTCTCAAGAGGATAGTTTTACTAAAGATGAGATTATATCTGCCTACACAAGGTAATCTAAATTTGTGGTCTGCAGTTTTGCTTTTCCCCCCATAAAGTTGCTTTGTTTATCTCCTGTATCATATTGTGAAATAAATACGTCACATACTATGCCAGGCTTCCTCAACAATAATTGTTTTGGCAAACAAAGACATGCTTCTCTTTTCCTTCTCTGTTGACAGACAAATATAACTGTTACTGCCTTGTCATTCCAGATATATCTGTTATATATTCTGGTAGAACGATAATAAGTATAATGTTTTTTTTTCACAGGAGTAGAGTTCAACAAATTACTGGCACAACAAACAATCTGCAACGGCGTTCAGGGAATGTGTTGCCACCACCATTTGATGATTATTTCCACAGTAGTTATGCTTCTACAGCAAAACCTGTTGTAAAAAATGCTTCAAATGTAAGTGTTATCAGTGTTTTCTATTACTGTTTCTCTAAAAAAAGCTTTTATTGTCTTTTCATAAGCAGTTGATAGTTTACTCATACCTGTTTTAGTATTATCTATACCCTTTTTTGGCCCTGTGGTTTATGATTCTTTGACGAGTTAACTTTGTTCTCATTCTTGTTCCTCCCATGTTCTGAAACATTGAGGTCAGACTAGGTTGATTGCTAGGTGCACTTGCATCTGAATATGCTTTTGATTTTGTTACATTTAATATCTGGCAGAATACAGCAAGCATTACTAAAGATTCTACCCCAGATGGAAGCTCCAGTAGATCAGTGGCCCTTCCTGCTGCAGCCTCCTGGTATATCATTTATTTATATTTACTTTTACTTTTAGTTTGGCAAGTCTTAGTTGCTAGTCCTCAATATGTTGTTACATGTGGTAGGGGAATGCGTTCTTCAAACCAGCAGCCTTTGGCTACTTCAGCATGTTCTAATGGGCCTTCCAAGCAAAATCCTGACAGTTTAGGTGGTGCTTTGGCATTTTCATCTGCTGTTGGTCCAGCATCTGCATTGGATGGCGATGTTGTGAAAAAGCCAATGATAAATGAAGATAGTCAAATAATATATTCTAAAGGCAAGTTGGATTCATTGAAACATGGTGTGGACTCTTGGGCCTCTCATGCAGAAATACCTGCTACACCCAATGGAGAGCCCACTACTGTAAGTTTGACTAGCCAGGCATCTAGTCCACCATTATCCAAGTATACTGATAAAGGCCTCAGTATGCCACCAAATATCATAAATTCTTTAGACAATACTGGACATTCTTGTGTTTCTAGTCCTGAAAAGGAAGGGAATGTTGCAACAGATATTAAGATGCAGAACTTATGCTCGGATATGTCGGCAATGAGCATAGATAGGAATGTAATGAATGGCCATTCAGGTGTAATTATATCTTGTAGTTCACTTCCTGATCATGGCATGATTAAATCGCCCAGGGACCAACGGTTACAACAATATTATGCTGACCAATCTAGAGAAACTTTAACGTTGCCAAGAACTGGAAAACCTTCTGCATCAACAAATGAAGTGTTTGTTTCAAGGGAACAGTTCGATTGGAGGACTGATCCGCGAACTCAACTAGTGACAGATGCAAGCCCTCAGGAAGAGGAAGATGTATTATCTTTTGATAGTCAAAGACTAATGGATCCAGAAGTTGTATGTCATTCAACTTATCTGCCAAATTCGGCCAATTCACTCCTTGTTTCAAATCACTCAAGGTCTCATTCTTTGCAAAATAATGAGGCTTTTGCTAGCATTAATTTAAATGCTGATCTTCATTTTGTAGATAATAAAGTTAGTGATGGTTCACACTGGCATTCATCTAGCATTTCTTTAATATCAAATGGATATCCTGAGAAGTTGGCTCAGAGTTCTGCTGGTTCTGATAGAAGTTTAGAAGATGGCTTTTTTCTTTCAAATGAGGGTACAGGGAATCCCAGGGGGGGATTACAGGGTGATGCTGATGTCAATGGTGCTATAGATACAGGAGAGAACAGCATTATCTCAAATATTTTGTCAATGGACTTTGATGCATGGGATGATCGTTTAGCTTTGCCTCAAAATTTGGCCAAGCTGTTGGGTGAACCTGAGAAAGAGCCTAGTTCACTTAAAATGTCGGGTTCTTGGAAAGGACATAATAACAATCAGTCCAGATTCTCTTTTGCGAGGCAGGAGGAATCAAAGAATCATGCATTTGATGTTGAGCGATCTTTTAGTGCTTTCAGTAAGCTCCCGAAGAGCCATTCCTTCTGCCAAGATTTTGCTGAAAATAGAGAACCATTATTGGACAAGATTGGGATACGTAATGGATTCTATCCCAGTAGTTTTGAAGAATCAGACAATTTTACCAGCAATCCTTCTGTTTTTCCCTCTAATAAGCATTCCAGTGAGTATCGTTATATTATAATGATAAGTTTGCCCTCTATAATCTCTATCTTTTTCATGCCAAAAGCTGTTAGTTTGGCACCTTTTTTTTTTGTTGATATTTATGTGCATTTAATTTTTTCTTGGTTTTATATATTTTTTTTAATTCATGTTTCATTTTCTTATTGGCTGGATTACTTCCTGATCTTTTGACCCTAGTAACCTGATTAATTATATTAACTTTTTAACAATGCGGATAAGCTTTATTGCTTTTGGAGGTTATGAAGAGTTAATATTGAGTACGGCATCTTGTCCTCTTTATACATTTCTTTGATTTTAGTGCATCTTTCTTTGTTTCTTAGCAAAAAGAATTAATATCGAGGGCTAATGTGATAATGCTATACAAGCTTTATCAGTTATATGTGGTTTTTGGTTTAATGTTATAAGCTTTTCTTGTAGTTATGGTTATGGAAGAGTTGGTGGCTTATGGGGCTTTAAGTAGACTAACTTTTTTTAGATTAAAGTGATCTCATAAGTTGCCTCTCAAATTTTTGTAGGTTCTAGGTTCTTATTAGTCAGTGTTATGTTTTTACACTATGCTTCAATGGAGGCTTGGCAGCGGTTATGTTTTATTTGAAATTGAATTGGCATTGTTGGTTGCAATGAAAGGTGTTTGTTGCTTGTTCATTTCACTTTTAGTGCTAGTTTTAGACTATTTGTCGCTGCTTTATGGTTGGCTTCACTAGAATGTATCTTGAAAAGTATCCGGATGGTTATGGTTTTTGGCTTTTAGTTCCTAACTGTGATATTATTGTGTTTCATTGTGTCTTTCATCAATTTATTTTACAAAAGTTATGTATTATTTGTCTTTACTGGTTGCCATGTAAATACTTCTTTTCTGAAGTCCTGTCACTTGAGGCTTCAAGGACTTGCATTGAATTTCATGTTTTTATTCTTTGTAAATTTTGTAAATATAATCGTATGTCAGTGTGGTTGGTTGTATTTATTGTAGTTGACATTTTTAATGTTATTCCACCACTTGAGCCTCTAGTCATGAGGTGAATGTAATTGAGCCATCAGTTAGATAAGCTTTAATTTTATTCTTACATTAAGGTACAATTAATTAGATATTGACCATTTGTCTTTCAGTTGTGAATAGATTCTTTTAGTTTCTATAATTCTAAACTGCAATTTGCATGATTGACAGTTATCTTCTTGTTTATCCAAGTTCCCTTACTGGAGGTAAAAGTAATCTAAAGCCAGTTTCTTTGAACTCAGAAGAGTTACATTTTTGGTGTTCATTACAATGACATCTTGTCATCCTTTAGAATTGTGATTTGACTGCATCTTTTGATGATATGCAAGCAGTCTTTCTGCATAGATAGTTTTAGGGTTTTTTGTTTTCCTTTTTTTGTTATAATTATTTTTGCAAGTTCTTTATTTTAAATGCAATTTAACTTTTGTGTTTATGCTACTAAAAATTATGATAATTGATGGCTAATTGGACTGACCCGAATCTTTTGTCCAATTTAAATTTGGCAGCTTCAAGATCTCAAACCTCTGCTCCGCCTGGATTCTCTGTTCCAAGCAGAGCACCACCTCCGGGCTTTTCTTCTCATGAGAGAGTGGATCATTCTTTTGACAGTATGTCTGGTTAGTTGTCGTATTGTTGGTTTGGATCTTATGCTGAGATTTCTTTTTTTTTTTTCAGATAATTTGCCAATTGAAGGGGCTCAAAATTTCTTGCACTTGTGTTGCAGGAAATCATTTGCTCAACTCTTCCTCCCTGTTGAGAAATTCATATCAGACACAGCCAGCAGGAAATCTTGGAAGCACTGGAGATATCGAATTTATGGATCCTGCAATTTTGGCTGTTGGTAAAGGCAGACTTCAAAGTGGGCTTAACAACCCCGGCTTAGACATGCGATCTAATTTCCCCATACAGTTAAACGCCTTGGAAAATGAAACAAGGCTGCAATTAATGATGGAAAGATCTCTCTCCCCACACCAGAACCTAAGATATGCCATTAGTGGTAATAGTTTATCATCCCTTGGTGATTCTTATGGCATTTCTCCGAGGCTGATGGAGCAAACACAAGTGAACAATCTATCCCCCTTTGCACAGCTATCCATGCAACAGTCTAGAAATTCACTCATTTCAAATGGTCACTGGGATGGGTGGAATGAGGTTCAGGGTGGAAACAGTTTAGGCATGGCAGAACTCCTTAGAAATGAGAGACGGGGTTTTAATAAATTTTATACTGGTTATGAAGATTCTAAGTTTCAGATGCCCAGTTCCGGTGACCTATACAACAGATTTGGGATGTGATTTGTGTTAGAATCAGATTTAGTACTCTGCTTGATTGGATGTGGTGTCACAGAAGAAACGTACTGATCTCGTGCAATTCTATGGCATGGTACTCGAGGATGAGACCGACACACTTCTGGTCTTGTTCAGCAGGCTGACGAATGATCAAACTCCTGAAAAAGGAAGCCTAAAATATTGGATCAGGAAACCAACAGGTGAGGATAAATAAATTTTATTAGTATCGTATTGGACTGAGAAGATATTTATCTGTGTTTGGTAGTCTCATTGGTCACTTCCTTGGGGCATAATGGTGTTGATCTCAGTTGTCAACAATCTTTTTAAAGCAACGACAGAGCCTGCATGTGGTTGTGCCTTTTCTTTTAAATTTGGATGTAATTTTTTCTTCTCTGCCTGCTTAAATACCGTTGTGGTTGGCAGTTTGTCTGTTTTGTGCTTGAGTTCATGTGTTAATAGCCACAATTTCACTGTGTGAAAACTGTAACCCAAGTGCTGAGTTTTTAAACTGAGCAGCAGTGGCACAAGACCTGTGTCTGGCAAGGATTCTGGGAAAGTCGAGAAGTGAAGAAACAAGTAGGTGGTGATCTTGGTAAGATAAACGTTTGGCTGCTGGAGTTGGATGGAAAAGATCGTGAAATCTTTGAACAAGAAGTTTTTGAATTGGAAAATTACTCGAAAGAATTGCAGCAAAAAAATAATGCGAGGACAACGTGAAGACGAAGCATTGGTTGAAGAGGCAGCATGACAAAGCCAGGGAATTACATTTTAATAATTCTGTTCCTGGAGGTGGTGGAAGTCTTAAAGAGCAATCCGGCAGATGATAATGGAGTAGGATTTTTTGCATTCATCAAATGATCATAGCTGGCAAGGCGAATATAACTGAAATACCTACCTATTTAGGGTCTTTATAATTTTACGTGGAAAATTCATTAATTCTTGACAAGCATGGCGCCAACTCGCACTCCGTCTCTCAACTTCACAAACTCGCCTCTTTGATCCTGACCGAACTAAAGAAGTTGGCGTACGGATA
This sequence comes from Cedrela odorata, assembly GCA_035584115.1. Classification (NCBI taxonomy): domain Eukaryota; kingdom Viridiplantae; phylum Streptophyta; class Magnoliopsida; order Sapindales; family Meliaceae; genus Cedrela; species Cedrela odorata. The sequence continues at coordinate 18,806 of JAXCLQ010017152.1, read as the reverse complement.
AAAGACAATATTCATAATTATTAGTTTGTCTTTGCTATGAAAGCACTGACGTAGCAGAGATTTAAAAAAGAAATTAATTTATAATTTAATATTCAAATCCGGAAGTCTGAACATTTACGTTCATAATATGTAGCTAGCTTATTACATATTCAAACACTGATTAAACTTGGTTTCTGTTGTTTACGCAGGTAAAGTAAGCTGTGTGATCTGTCTACATTTAGTGTGTATTGCGGAACGCTGTATATGATCTAACAAGCTGGTTGATACCTTCATAAGTGTTTTAGTGTTTTGCGCCAAATGACAGTTAATAGTAAATATTTGGTTGTCAATCTTCCAACTTAAATGGATGAAATCTGATCTGATACATTGTCTGCAAGTGTGTTACCATTAAACTGGGTGATATGAACTGCTTTAATTTTGGCGAGTGAATTAGTTTTCAAATATTTGAAGCTCTGCACTAGTTATTCAGGCATGAAAATGAATTGTGCGGAGGCGAAAGTTGAAGTTAGCTGACGAAATAAGCCCACATCCCTGACTTGACACATTTGAGTAGATCAAAATTTTCTATTCTATATATTGAAGCTGAATAACCAGAAAAACGTTTAGCTTCTATTTGGTGCAAGGACGATTAACCTGACATTGCATAAACTACCTTTGGTTTGATTATCGTTGTTATGACATTTAAGCCGATCATGATGAGAAGTTTCGATGTTTCAAATGGGTACGTGCTATGCTAAAACTGTGTAATAGACAATCATAAAGAGATGAGGCGGATCCCTATAGAAAGCTAAATATATCAGTCTTTTATTTTTAATTTATAAAGTAAGTTATTATGTTACTTTATTAGCTAATTAATTTGTAATATATAATTTAAGATTAAAAATTTTACAATATTTTTTAAAAAGTAAAATATTTCTGAAAGGCCTTTTAAGCTTCGATTTGGGGATAGATTTTGGAATATTAATTAACTCACTTGTTTTATTAAAAGTTATGCTAATATCAAAATTCTAATATTATAAAAATATTTTTTAAATATCAAAATTTTGGTAACAAATACGAATTGTATTTTACTTCGAAAACAAACCTGTTACAACTAACTCAACACGAGTGTCAATAACTTGAGTGAAATGCAATCAAAATAGCTTAAAATACACTACAATAAAAGAGAACATGTTAAGCGAAGTGAAGACGTGGCCAATCTTGATGCCAAGCTCTTTAGTTGTGCGCTCTCACTCGGCGGTCTCCCCCACTACCAACCTCCTTAAACTCAACTGAAAGTGTTGTGAGCTTGACGAAGACGTTATGAAGATTATACACGCTGAGAATGCGCGTTCTCTCCTCGAAAACGGTCTCAATGATAGCAAATAAACATGCTTGCAACAAGAATATGATTAGAGTCGTCGGCGAAGACTAAGCACGTTAACAATATATATTCTCTCCGTGAAAACCACCACATTAGCAAAAGGAGTCAAAAGTTAAACGAAGGTGACATAAAATTAATGTTTTATGGACACTTATTGCTCATAGTCTCATACGGTACCGAGGATGCCTCCTCACCTAGAGCGCCATGATATCGTGGTGGAATATACGGCAGTGGCATGGAGTCTATACCTTAAAACACTTAATGCTCACATAATATCATATTGAGAGTACCTTACATATCTTAGTGAAAAGTTCGAAATGTAACTTTTTAAATACAGTTCTACCTCGTACATATACTTACACTTCCTCGATCTTACCAAGAGCGTCTTTCAAACCTTGGTGAAGCGTCCGAAATGACACCTTTTCAATACATTTTTTTGCCTTACGCAAAATACTTGCCGCTTTTTGAATCAATAACGCTTCGCCACCAAGGGCGCTTAGATCTTGAGAATATTTTATATACCTTTGTGACACGTTCGGTATGGAACCTTTCAAATACATTTTCGATTCAAGGATAATTCTTGGCGCTTCTTTAATATCGAGTACGCATTCTCACCAAGAGTGTTCAATATTGTGAGCGCCTTACGTACCTTGGTCACACTTCCGAAGTAAAAACTCTTTAATACATTTTCGTCTTATAAGGATTACTTGACGCTTCTCTAATACAGAGAACGCCTCCTTTTGGAGAGATTTTCGCTACCGAGAGCGCCTTACAGATCTTGGTGACAAGTTTGAGATGAAACCTCTTTAATACGTTCCTGTCTCATAGAGAATATTTGGCGTTTCCTTACCAATGACGCATCCTCAGCGAAAGTGCTTCGATACCCAGAGCACATTACATACATTGGTGACATGTCTGAGATGAAACCTCTTTAATACATTTCTGTCTCATAGAGAATACTCAGAGTTTCCTAGATACTGAGAACGCATCCTCAGCAAGAGAGCTTCAATACCAAGAGCACTTTACATACCTTTGTGACACGTCTGAGGTGAAATCTCTTTAATACGTTTCCGCTTAATAAAGAATACTTGGCTTTTCTTTAATACCAATGACACATCCTCCACGAGAGTGTTTCAGTACCGAGAGCACCTTACATATCTTAGTGACACGTCCGATGTGAAACATGTTTAATACAATTCCTACTCGTATAGAATACTTAGCGCTTCCTTAATACCGAGAGTATCTTACATTCCTCGGTGACACGTGAGGTGAAATGTTTTCAATACTTGACACTTCCTTGATATTGAAAATAACTCACCACTAAAAACTCTTCGATACCAAACGCGTTTTATATACATTAGAGACACATGTAAGGTAAAACCTCTTTGTTATAATTCCTCTTCGTGAATAATATTTTTTTACTTCAACTTCATGTTAAATGCAATACTTAAGAGTATTCATCTTCAACAGACGAGTCGGCATGCGTGATACACTTTCATCATTATCGACTCGGCACGCGTCGCACCTCTATAAAAAATTCTTTTTTGATGGCATGTATAGCCAACCAAGTATCAACATAACTTACTTTATTATTATGCCACTTGTGAAATCTTGGTATAACAAGTTAAATTGAAGTAAACAGACTTGGTGAGGTTTCGTATTTCATTTTGCTCAAAATTTTCAAATCACTCAACATGGCATAAACATTTAATGAATTTGTGTGGTTACTGATAACGATAACAATGAGAGGATAAGTCTCCGGGAAAAATTAAACAAGGATAAGTGGTGGTGGTGGATGGACCTTTTTCTTTTTGTCTACTTTAGTTTTCAATTGATATGGTATCCTAAGAGGAAGATTGGTCTTACCCCTTAAACTGTGTAAGGTAATATATGATATGTATTTAAAATATGCATACGATGAAAATGAATGGTGGTGAAGCACCAAAGAATATAATGATGTGTCCAAGAATACAACAATATTTTATTCTTTAGAATCAACATCATGAATATGAGCATTCCAGTTGGATTACTATTTCTAAATAGTTGGGATGCTTTTGATATCCTAAATAGAGATCTTTTACCACGTCAGGTAAAGATGTAGATGTAGACATAGACATAGACCTAGTTAGTTCCATTCTCTTTCCCTATGCCCATCGATACAATAAACTTCCCTACCTATGGGTGAGTGTATCTTTCTCCTTGCCACATATTTTAATATTATTTTATTTAGTACAATGTCAAATCAGGAAAATAAAAACTAAAAAAAAAAATGAAAGTAACCCTAACCACAGCACCAAACCCAACAAAATGAAATGGGACCAATGAATGTAGTGTCAAAAAGATGTCCCCACAAAAATTCAACTGGGTTTTGACCCACCATGCGTTCCAATAGTAATAGTAGGTCTTTGGTGTTCCCTTTTTCAGCCCATTCAATCATGAATTGTCATCGAGATTTAGAGTGGATGAGCGAGAGACTGACAAGAAAAAAGTGGGGCTTCTTTTTCTTTTGTCTATATTCATTTGGAGTTTTTTTTTATTTCGGGGGGATTATATGCGTAACTTATGTTGCCATAAAAAAAAAAATCATAATTATGTGGAACAACTTATTAACCGTTGGAAACCTTGGTGGCACAAATAAAAAGAGATAAAAGCAAATAATAATAATAAATAAAAGTAAGTGTGCGTGAGTTGTTTCTTTCTATATACAGTAAAAAATAGGATTTTATTTGACACTTTATGCGAATATTATAATTGATAACATGTGATATCTTTTTTTAATTAAAATTTTGTCATTTATGTCCCAATCCAAATTTACCTTTTTTTTTTTTTTTTTAATGTTTACCCTTTAATTATGAACAATTAACAGTAAATTTATTTATTTATTTATTTTTACTCCAACCCAATTCATTTACACTTCCAATATCCACCAAGTTGTGAGATATGATGTGAAATTAAAGCTAAAAAGCATCAAAGCAAAGCAATAACTTCCTAAAATGAATTTGAAAACAAAAGTGTTGGAATTGTACCTAAAAATAATTACCCGTCGAAGAATGCATAAATACAAAGGGCCTTCACTTGCATTATTATTGATGTATGTAATGTAATTTAATGTAATGTAATATATGTGATATTTTCAATGGGTCCAAATTTAAGGATTCCTATTCTTCACCAAAAGGGAAAGAAAGTGGGGACTCCCTATTCTCCTTTTCTTTTGAAAAGATTCCCATTCATTGTATTTGTGTTTTTTGTTGTACCCTTCTTAGCTCACATGCCTTTTAAATCATTATTTATTATTTTTCTCTCATCTTCCAAATATCATCAAACCTTCAGCTAAAATTTATCATATATTATTTAACAATTATATACCTGAGATTATGTAGTGTTTGTTAAATTTAATCATTTTAAAATTAATATTAAAAAAAAAACAGTTTTTTCTTTTTTTTTTTTCTTTTTTTTTTCTTTTTTTAGTTTAAAAAAGGAAGAACAATTTTATTTTTTTTTAAATGTAACCAAATAGGGCACTTATTCTCTTCATGATTTATCTTAATGTTGTTAAATAGGTTTAATAATGTGAAAAATCAAGAATCAAGCTTTCAAAGAGACTGACAAGTGGCAGTTGTAAGTTGTAGAGAGAGAGAGAGAGAGAGAGAGAGAGAGAGGAGAGGGTTTAAATTGATTGATTGATTGATTGATTTGACAAAACGATGATATATATACCAGCAGTTACAGTAACAGTCAGTAACATCATATTTATTTCATATAAATAATGTCTGATACAACATCTGTCACCCAGCGATACGTTGTCATCGCCTCACTAAAATATTTATTAATGGGAGAAAAATTAATTTCATAATATTATTTAGGATAAATAATGAAAGTAAGTGCTATATTTATTTATTTACATAATTATAAATAATGGATTTAACGCCTTCTTCTTCTTCACCAATTAAAGTTTAACAACTAATTTTTGACTTCAAGATACACAATAATTGAATAAATTTAAACGTAAAATATTCATTAAATGAATGCAAATGCGTTGAGAATATTATTATTGTTGTTGTAATTTATTTATAGATCATTTTAGTAATACTCTTTTTAACTTTTGAAATAATTATTCTCATTTGTGCCGAAGGGATAATTAAATGTTAAGAAAAAAAATAAACATTTGATAAATTATTATTTTTTTTAAAAGTATTGTGAATTTTTAAAAATAAATATAATGTTTGATTAATGTTGTCGTTATAGTGTTATAATAGTATATAAGGATAAAAAAAAAAAGACATTAAACATGGATCTATATATAATTTATGTTAATATAATTATGAAAATGAGTGATATTGCTGTAAGTCGGTTTTAAAAATATATTAATGGAGTGAATATTTAGTTTATCAAAATCACGGAGTACTTGGTTTTTCCCCATAAATCCAACATATTGTTTCTCCGAATAAAGAAGGATATATATATATATAATGGTAAAATGCTTTTAGTTTTAGTTTTTACCCCCGGGGCCAGAGCAGAGCCGATGGCCAAATACCCATATGATGTGATTACTTTCCTCCTTTCTTCTTTTTGGTACATTGTTGTCAAGTAGCAAATTCAATTTACGCAGATTGGCATGTAGCCTGACCTGATAGTCACAATCTATTCTCTCCAACTTCAATATTTTGGAATACTATTACTACTCCCCTCCCTCCTGCAAGGGATTTGTAAATTGCCTTTCAAATATTGTGAAGAGGCGACAAACCACCACCACCACCCCACCCTCCTTTTTTTTAGCATCTTCTTCTCTTCTTTAACTATTCTACAGTATATAGCATAGGGACCGACAGTTTCATTGACATCCCTAATTAATAATTATGCTGTAGTTTTAAACAAATTATATGGTAATTTAGAAAATAATAATAGTTCAACAAATTTTATAATAG